>ML806243.1:17536-41031 GCA_009831015.1 Picea engelmannii | reverse complement strand
ATGATGATTGCTTCATTTAAGGTTTCTCCTTTAGCCCACATAAGAACTTCTCCATCTATAAAGGCAACTCTGAAGCCTTTCTTTTCTAAAGATGAAATGGAGAGTAGGTTCTTAGTCAAACCTGGTACATATAGTACGTCCTTTATTTTTAGTGAATTCCCTGAATTCAGTTTGTGGTTTGATTCTCCCACTCCCTTGATGGGATATTGGTAATGATCTCCAAGTGTCACTTTCTGAGAAAACTTATTTTCTGAGATACAAGAGAGAATGTCTCTTTGTCCCTTCATGTGCTTGGATGCACCACTATCAATGAGCCAAGTGTCCTCTCCAGGTGTTACAGATCCTGAGAGGGTCGGTATTAAGACATGGTATTTGATCTGCTCTCTTATTATCTTTGTTGGTGGCTCTTCATCTTTGACTACATGGGCATGGTGCCTCTTATGTTTTCTCTTGTATTCTTATCGTCTGGATGGACAAAATTTCACAATGTGTCCCATCTTGTCACAATGATAGCATTGTACATATGAGTAATCTCTTTCCCTTAGCTTTCCTTTCTTCTGAAATCTCATTGGATGAGATTCTTTATTATTGAATTTGTTTGGCGGTTGAGACTCTTTATGAGTCTCCTTTTGGAAGTAGGGTTTCTTCCTTCCTCTTTTGGTGTGAGTAGCTAGGGCTTGATCATAATCTCTTGCCAACAGTGCTTCACGGTTAGCTACTCTTGTTTCTTCTTGGATGCATTCTTTCCATAGACTATCAAACTTCAGTTTCTCCGTTCTGGCACATATCATTTGGATGAATGCATCCCAAGGTCTTGTGAGACCATTTAGGGCCGTCATTATGAGTTCGTCTTCATATATGGTACCTCAAATCACTTCTAACTGCTCTTTGAATTCTGAGATTAAGAAGAAATATTCCTGAATTGTTTCTTCTTTTTGCATCCTTGTATTCTTCAATTGAGTTCTTAGATTCATTTTCCGGTTTATGTTCTTTGCTTCATATAGTATGGTCAAGGCATCAAGCATTTATTTCATATTCTTATTAGATGACACATAAGGAATCATGTGTTCTTTGATTGAATCTGCAATGCTTCTTTTGGCCCTGATTGTGTCCTTTTGATGCTTGGCTTTTTCTGCAGCATCGTCGGGTTCTAGAATTTCTCCTTTGACGAATTTTGCTAGGTAATTCTCTTCAAGAATGAGTCCAATCCTATACTTCCAAGCACAGAATTTTTCCACACCTTCCAGCTTGTCAACAAGCTTAGTGCTTGTAGACATGTTTTACCTGGAGCTAGGAAAATGACTGAAAAATGAAAATGCTCAAAATCAAATTTTGAACTTACCAAGAGGTGCGCTTGGCTGAGGTGAGTAGCCTGGTGTGTTTGGATATGAGAAAATCCAACTTTTTCTCCTCCAAACTTGATCTGTAGATTTCTGGACTGGTGCTTCTAGTTTTCTGGTACCTTTGGTACTCTGGTACTTCTGGTACACTGGTTTTTTGGTACTTTGTGAAACTAGGGTTTCACTTTCCGGGAGATCTAGCCACTGAAAAGGTGCATTGAGAGTGCCAAAGTAATCCTTGGGGGAGGACACACTTTTCTAGATGGTTTTAGGGCTAAAAATATTCACCATCAAAAAATCCTAATTTGCATGTATGACAACAGTGACGTTTTTCACTCTTGTGAAAGATTCTTCCTTCATCTTGGCTCTGATATCATGTTAATGTTTAAGCCATTATTATAGTTCTTTGCATTTTAATAGATAACAATAGCATAACACAAGATCACTGAGAAATACACAATCACAAGAGACACAACATTTATCTTGGGAAACCCTCTAGGGGAAGAAAATCCAGCAAAACTTCCTTATTATAGATAGCCAATACAATGACAAGAGATAACTCAAGCTAATACATAAGATCCTCTCCCAAAATATGCGCCACTCTCTCTCTCTCTTCTGCAACTGCAATTCCGAAACTTGTCTCTTAATGAGTAAGTGAGGTGTGTGTCTAAGTGAGGCGCTAGTCTCCTTATTGATACAAATATGGCATGTGTGAAGTGTCTCTTCACTGGTAGGGACGACTTCTCAAATTTGGTGGTTGTAACCACCTTTATTATATTTTGGGGCCTCTTAAATATATTATGGGGCTGAATTCTTCTTTTTCTTATTACAATTACATTATGACCAATCCACAAAAGGGGATTTGGTCCTTTTACAATAGCCGACATGATCAATCCACAATGGGGATTGATCCAATGAATAATATATCAAATAATAATGAGAATACACTTTGCAGTTACATTATTTCAACAATTTGGAGCTGGTGTAAAGTGGAAGGAGGAGGTAGATTAAGGATAGCCTCAACCTTCAAGGGGTCTACTTGAATCCCATGTATCGACATGATAAAACCAAGAAGTCGGTTGGACTCCATAGAAAAAAGGCATTTGTGTGGGTTTAAGCGCATACGATAATAATGACAACATACGAAAATGGCCCTTAAATGTGTCGGGTAATCTTGGCGACACATGGAATGCGCCGATAGATCATCAAGGTAAGGTTGCACAATGTGCTTAATATCGTGGAAAGCATAAGACATAGCACGCTGAAAAGTCATGCCAACATTCTTGAGACCAAAGGGTAATTTCTGGTAGGCAAAGGTTCCCCAAGGGGAAATAAAAGCGGTCTTGTGTTGGTCCACGGGTAAAATATTAATTTGATTATAGACAGAGAAACCATCCATCAGGGAGAAGATTTCACTTCTGGCGCAGTTGTCAATGATCTGGTCAATGAAAGGGGTTGGGTAATTGTCTTTAGGACAAGCTTTATTTATGTCCCTATAATCTACATAGACGTGGATGGTACCTTGTTTCTTATTCACCAGAACTAGATTGGATACCCAATCAGTCAAAGCCATGGGATAGATAAAGCCAACTTTAAGAAGTTTTTCAACTTCAAGATTGATAGCAACAACTTTGCGTGGGTGCACTGGGTGAAGTCTTTGCTGAATGGGTTTAGTGTTCGGGTATGTCTTAATATCATGTACAATGATATCAGGATCAATGCATGGCATCTCTTCGTAACTCCAGGCGAAAACGTCACAAAATTCTTGGAAAATGGCTTTATACTCGTGGACCTTGTCAATAGAACATGAGGCTACAATATGAACATTATCCACGACTCCGAGTTTAATGGAAATGTCGAGAGGGACAGTAGGTGAAATGTTTCTTAAGTTCCCTTCATACAATACATCATGTGTTGATTCAGGAACCGAAGAAATAACCACAACGATCGACGAAGTTGAAATCCATTGGTAACTCTCTATGGTATCGCGTTCTAGGAAGAGAATGGATCGATGATGTCCATTGTCCTAGGGGGTGTCTTCCATAGACATGACTAACCTGATCATCTCATCAGTAGGAAAGATCACATGAAATGGATTAGGAGATGAATCACAGAGAGAAGGAGGGGAAGGGGTTGCCAGTTGAATAACTTGGTAAGCATATTCGACCGGACTTAAAGGCATATTATCACCGTAACGAAGGTAATCACCAGGGGTAGGTACTACCCATGGGTTGTATGACTCAGGGGTTTCACGGACAATGGTGGATATCATGTTAATAGAGGCAACAAAAGGCGGGGGAATATTGGGTGGTGGGATTGGAAATGTACCCATCAAAGTTGAATCTTTCAAAAGACCCACTTCATGATTCTCATAACTAGGGGGTGTCTTCGAAATAAAGGGAACATTGCTAGTACGTGAATCAAAATTAAAGAAGACCAGTTGGTCAACAATAACAACCTTTCCTTGGTGCAGGAAACGTAACATACGGAAAATGTAGACACAACTGCACACATGGAATCGATCCAGCTACTACCAAGTAAAAGGATATAATCAAGAGGTGCATCGAAGACCTCAACCTCAACATTGACCGATTTACCTTCCAACATAATAGACAATAACAAAAGAACACCGTAGGGTTTAAATCCTGTACCATTGAAGGCCTTAAGTGTATTGTGTGATTCAGTGAGAATAGGAGAGCTAATGGCTTTCCAACAAGTGACATACATGACACAAGTCAAGGCTCCTTCATCAATAACAGTTCTACAGATATTATTGTTTTCAAAAACAACTTGGATCTGAAATGCTAACTGAAGAGGGATCCTTGGAACGTGATCTTCCAAGTCAAAGATTATTAAATTAGTTTCTGTGGGATCAATTCTACCAATGGCCTTTACCAGTGCATTTTGTTGAGTAGTGCAACTTTGAAGGACTTTGAGAGCTGGCATCGCAGAGGGTGCTTGCACAAGGTCTTCTACAATACTGTAGTTTTGTTCAGCATGTGCATGAGGATTAAACATAGACTTTCAAACAACGCCCTTGGGAGGAGGGCGAAGGACTGTATCGAGACCCGGTCTTTCGAGATGAAGAGGACTATTTGGAGGTGAAGTTGGAGGAGAAGGTTGAACCAACGAAGGTGGCATATCACCAACTTCCTCCTTTAAGGGAGAGTAATCCTTGGCTTGAGTTGCGACTGTAACTTCATTCTACTTAGAGTCACCAGTACACATAAGGACATAAGAAGAGGTAGAAGGGGTAGCTGGGTCATGAATGACCAGTTGGGCTTGCTGCTGAAAAGGGAAAGGTTGTGACAAAATGATAGGTGTAGAAGGTTTCCTGGTCCCTTGGATGAACTTAGTAACTTTGGCATGTCTCAGACAATATTTCGTGTAATGATCGTCACCACAAATAAGGCAAGGGTAACGAGGCTTACGTTTGTCTTTCTCATCAATGGTTTGTGTTTTGGCTTTATCAAATTGTGGATTATTATTCTTGTCCTCCTTGTTATTACCCTTTCCTTTCTTTTTATTTTGATTCTTTCTGGTGGGCGTGGATTGAACAAAATTAACCTCGATGGTATTACCGTTGGAAGGAGTAGGATTAGGAGTGTTTTGTGCATTAGAATTATTATATTTGGGATTGGTGTGACCAACGTGCGTCGATAGGGTCTCAGCATGGAAGGTGCCAATCACACCATCAACATCATGACAAGCTGCTGGAGGTTTCGGGGTAGGGTTTTTGGAAGGATGAGGAGCATCAGGGATAAAATCGTAAAGTGTTCCTATTTGTGAATAAACGAGATCGAGATACTGAGCACGACTAATCACCTACTCTTCGGTGACAACACCACCCATGGAAACATCATGAGCGATAGGTCCAATGAGTGATTTGGTAAACCACTCGGCCAATAGTTGATCAAGAAGGGGAATTTTGATTAGATGTCTTCTCCTCCTCCACTCATGGATGTGATCATAAATATGAGTGGATGAGGATTGCTTGAAAGAACTCAAAATCTCGGTTCCTATCTCGTATCAAATTGGTAACTGGTAATGAGTCAAAAAGGCCATGGCCAGGGTGTTAAATTCATTGAAGAAATTTCGTGGTAATTCGATGTACCATTTTGCTGTCGAACCTATGAGAGTCTATTTGAAAAGTCGCAATCTGATGGAGTCATCCATCAAGGAGTTGGATGAACACCACAGATGAAAAGTCATAACATGATTATTAGGATCTTCTCTTGCTCGACTGTCAAATTTATGAATGTCGGATGGTAACTTGGCTGGTATGGCGAGCCAATAAGGAGAATGTAAGATAGGATCATTCAAAATCCTAGACAGATTAGGTAAATCCAAAGTGGCCAGGAAAGGAAACTGTCGGTTCACTTGTGGAAACTAGTTGCTTTGATGGGGAAGCCCCGTAGGTATACTAGTAGGATCATAAGCAGTCTGCAAATAAGGAGACAATCCTGACATATTCGGTTGTGGAGGATTTTGAGGCATATAACCCCCAGGGTTGGGTTGATTAGAGATGTTCCCTTGGAAAGGGACATCAGTTTGGATGTTTTGACCCCAAGTGGGATTCAAAGAGCCTAGATATGGTTGACCAAGGTTAGGGGGTACAAAAGAGTTAACTTGAGGATGTTGCTCCCCAGGCAGTTGTAGATTTCCTTGGAAAGGAATATTCCAAGGTAGAGATTATACCACAAGTGCGGTATGTCCATATAAAGGGTTATGTAGTCCAACCTGAGGTTTCCCCCCAAGTTGAGGTTGTGCCCCAATCTAAGGTTGACTTCCAACAGGAATCTGGAAACCAGAAGTGAATATATGACTGGTGACTCCAATTGGATTGGGGCCACTAGGTCCAGATCCTCCAAGAAAAGGTGGAGGAGGAACATAAGGCCCTCTGGAGAGAACCTGGGAAGGTGTAGGAACAAAACCAACAACAACATTATACCCAAGAGGAACAAAAAGTGTAGAACCTCTGGATGGAACCTGGGTAGGGATAACAACAGAAGTATTTAGAGCTCTATACCCAGGGGGAAGTGAAAGATTTGGTCTAGGTGGAAGTGGTGTCCTAATCAAGGCTTGGGAGATAACCACATTTCCGGTAGGAATCTTGGTAGCTTGTGGGACCATAGTAGAATGGGCCATCTGAAGAGTAGGAATCGAGTGAGAACTATTCAGCAATTGGTCTGAAACAATGGTGACACGACTGGTAGTACTAGTAAAATGGTCTAAGGGTACCGTATAGGTAACAGACATTCAAGACACTTTTGATGCCATAGGTTGATCAGGACTCGCTCCTAGGTTACTATAAAGATCATGCATTGTCAAAGGGACAGAACTAGGATTAGAAGTTCCGACAGTGTGAGCCAATTTCCTAAATGATTCACTTTGAAAAAGTGGATCCTCTACTCCAGATCCTGCATTAGGTCCAGCAGGTATTCTTCCAGTATTATCAACACCAATGATTTCTCCGGATGAATTCATCCGAGGTATACGTGCATCTAGTCTAAGAGGGGGAAGTCTGAATGCCTCTAAAGAGTCCGAAACAATTTGAAATTCATCACAAGATGCTATTATGTGTTTTGATGCTTTGGAGAGTGTGCCTCCCAACCTATTCCAAAGCACTATCCTAGCTAATGTTGGTGAAAAAGAGCCCTAGAAAATAAAAGTTACTAATAAATTTTAAATTTATGCTATGTTTAAGAGGCTGTTGCTTACTCAAAGAGGGAGAAGGAAGCAAAACTGTTGATGTTGTGAACTTAACCCAATAAAATCCAAAATGAGATGAATGTGCAATTTTCAATTCAATGAACTCTAGTTACAGTAGGGAGAAGGTATTTCTTTTGAAGTACAACAAGCTACAAATTGCAATTTCTTAATTTCGAATAAACACAATTCCAAATAATCATGAACTACAAATTTTCCAATTCTTTCTCTTTTCAAATATTTCGAATGTAAAAATTGTCTTATAAGAGATTACTAAAAGAATAAATGAATTCAGTTCTTCCTTTCCAAGACAAAATCAGAGATGTGATAACGGAAATAAAATGTAATCCAAGAAAATCAAGACATTCTCAACACAATTCCCAAATCAAATTCGTAATACAAACAAAAACGAAAAAGACATGAAGACCTTTTGACAAAATCAAGAAAAAAGTGTTTCTTAATCAACAAACAATCTGACAAACATAATGAATCCAAAACTTCAAGGCAAACCAAAGACCCTTTGTCAAACAAGCACCCAGATGAAGATCTGAGATTATATCCTTGTGACAATGAGCATGAGCAAAAAACTTGCAAAATGCAAAGAAGGACTTTCAATCACTAAAAACCACCAGAAGCAAGATTCAAACTCAGGAATCAATCAAACATGGGCATAGGAAGTTCACCCCAGGCTTCTAAGACAAATATGGGTGGTAAAAGACATAATGAATTACTCCATCAAAATATACAGGAGTCGTCACAGGCTAGGAATGGGACATAGTGCAACGAGCAAGGGTCATCGTTGGCCATTGGAAGAATAGAGTGCGATGTCATTGCACTAGATTGGCTAAGAAGAGGGCGATGTCTCAGGGTCATTGCATGCTATCAGTAAGGTACAGTGCAACGATCTCTGTAAATTTGGAAAATTTGGAAGAAAGACAAAAAATCTAAAGAAACTTCTAAACCCAGGGAGTCTAGATGGATCACCCACAGAATCAGAGAATGAAAATTATCAGAGGAAGGCAGGCTAAAGGAAAATGGGAAGAAAAAAATAAAAAGGAGGTCATTTCCCCAGTATGTTCGCCAATTTTTTTATTGGATTTATCGGTAAATGAGGGCATAAACAGATCTCCCTAGATCCACCTAGATCTAGCACAAAACAGAATAGGACGTGATGCTTTCCCTAATCTCTAACCATTGAGTTTACTACTTAACAAGAGATAGGAAACATACCGTTTAAATATCGCTTCCTCTTGCCATTGTCATCCTAGTTCCACTCTGATGCTCCTGTGATGTTGAATCTGCAAGGGAACACAAGCCAACCAAAGTGAAAGAAATATGGCATACTCAATAAGAACCTATGTATGTGATAAAGGAATCATACAATAAAATGAGATAAGTTTTATGGGAAAGAAACATATCACTGCGTTATATTAAAGTGAAAGTGGAGATTACAACCAAAGACTTGATGTTGCAAGGTCCCCTTCAAATGACCCTTTGCTCCAACACACACACTTTCTCCAATATTGACTGAAGAAGATCCACAATGATTTGATAAATTGAAATGAGGCTCTCAAGAATGATCCAATGCAAAATTCTCCATACAATCTTAGCCAATTCAACCCTCAGTAACCTTACTTTCTTGCTTGAATCAACCTTAGCCTTTTCCATGAGAAATCCCTCTTTATATAGGGGAAAGAGAGATGGTTAAAGAGATTAGGATGATCCCACTAAATCAAAGAAGTGAGTAGGATCCCAACCATAAGGATGCCACCTCATCTTCTAGAAGATCCCCTTCTAGAACTTTCGTGAAGCTCGATTTTTTATTATCCTTTTGACATCATCACACCCTAGCTTTAGAGAAGCATGCATAGACGTTGCAGACCAACTTTAGGGTAGAGGGCGACGACCAGACATCATCGCACCCTGCTTATGATGTAGCCTGCGATGACCTTCCTTAACAGGGTTTTTGAGAAGAGAAAGTCAGTCACTTTCCTCATGAAGACAGGCTCTTTTGGGAACATGGACACATGTTGTAAATGAATCACTAAGATGAGCAAAATAATGTGTAACAAAATGCTCCCCAAAGTATGAGGCTGGAACTCATGACAATGAAAATACTTTGTAGAATGTGTGTGTCAGAAACAAAGAGTGCACCGATCGGGAACCTGTAAACATTCGAGCATCAACATAATAATATACCATTGTCCGAGGTAGGCATTACCATACTCAGATTACAAAGTGTCAAATGAGTCATGGCCACTAAATATACACCGTGGATCCATGTCATCGTGAATCGACATAGACACCCATAATACATCGTGGATGTATGCTCTAAAGACTTCAATTTCAAACATAGCCAATTTTGTTATTGGATTTATCGATAAATGCAGACATAAATATATCTCCCTAGATCCACCTCGATCTAGAACAAAACAAAACAAGACATGACACTTTACCTAAGCTCTAACCATCGAGTTTACTACTTAACAAGAGATAGGAAACATGCCGTTTAAATATCACGTCCTCTTACCGTTGTCATCTTGGTTCCACTATGGTGCTCCTATGATGTTGAATATGCAAGGGAACCAAGCCAACCAAAGTAAAAGCAATATAACATACTCAACGAGAACCTATGTATGTGATGAAGGAATCATACAATAAAATGAGATAAGTTTTATGGGAAAGAAACATATCACTGTATTATATTAAAGTGAAAGTGGAGATTACAACCAAAGCCTTGATGTTGCAAGGTTCCCTTCCGATGACCCTTTTCTCCAACACACACACTTGCTCCAATCTTAAATGAAGAAGATCCACAATGACTCGATGAACTGAAATGAGGCTCTCAAGAATGATCCAATGCAGAATTCTCCATACAATCTTAGCCAATTCAACCCTCATTAACCTTAATTTCTTGCTTGAATCAACCTTAGCCTTTTCCATGAGAAATACCTCTTTATATAGGGGAAAGAGAGATGGTTAAAGAGATTAGGATGATCCATCCTACTCACTTCTTTGATTTGGTGGGATCATCCTAATCTCTTTAACTATCTCTCTTTCCCCTATATAAAAAAGGATTTCTCATGGAAAAGGCTAAGGTTGATTCAAGCAAGAAAGTAAGGTTAATGAGGGTTGAATTAGCTAAGATTGTATGGAGAATTTTGTATTGGATCATTCTTGAGAGCCTCATTTCAGTTTATCAAGTCATTGTGGATATTCTTCATTCAAGATTGGAGCAAGTGTGTGTGTTGGAGCAAAGGGTCATCGAAAGGGGACCTTGCAACATCAAGGCTTTGGTTGTAATGTTCAGTTTCACTTTAATATAATACAATGATATGTTTCTTTCCCATAAAACTTATCTCGTTTTATTGTATGATTCCTTGATCACATACATAGGTTCTTGTTGAGTATGCTATATTGCTTTCACTTTGGTTGGCTTGTGTTCCCTTGCAGATTCAACATTAAAGGAGCATAAGAGTGGAACTAGGACGACAATGGCAAGAGGAAACGATATTTAAACGGTATGTTTCCTATCTCTTGTTAAGTAGTAAACTCAATGGATAGAGATTAGGGAAAGCGTCATGTCTTGTTCTGTTTTGTGCTAGATCTAGGTGGATCTAGGGAGATCTGTTTATGCCCTCATTTACCGATAAATCCAATAAAAAAATTGGCGACCATACTGAGGAATTTATCAACAATTCTCCCTACTGTAACTATAGTTCATTGAATTGAAAATTGCACTTTCATCTCTTTTTGCATTTTATTGTGTCAAGGTCACAACATCAACAATTTCACTTCCATCTCCCTCTTTGAGTAAGAAACAACCTCTAAAATACAACGTAAATTTAAAATTTATTAGTAACTTTTATTTTCTAGGGCTCTTTTTCACCAACATTAGCTAAGATAGTGATTTGGAATAGGTTGTGAGGCACAATCTCCAAAGAATCAAAACACATAATAACATCTTGTGATGGGGAGAGTTCAAATCCAATTGCTACATCTTGTCCTAGGAAGCCCTTCTCACACAAGGTTCAAACCTGAGGTCGCATTGAGACTAGTAGAGTTACTCACCCTACTTTGTTGGTCTTGGTGTAGAGATTGTGTGTATTATGGGGGTCACTTAAAGGTATACCCACAATGATGAGTGGAAGCCTTTCAATTTGATTTCAGGCTAGATACCCTACCCTTGTGCGTGGATCAGACTCTCGACTGTTTCCCTAGGTATCGTTGTTGTAGTTGGTAACCTTAGTGGCCTATATATTTAGGGTCTTTATAGGAGGTGACTGTTACCCATGATTTTGGTCATCATGATGATGTATTGATGATGGTGTACTCAGGATCTTCATAAGAACCTTCTCCTAAGAAAAAGTTATTTTCATCTCTTCTAGAAAACTCGTTTTTAAAGACTGTTCGCAGGCTGCTAGTATATTTGCCTGCGAGAATGCATTATTCTCGCAGGCTTCCTTAAGCCAGGGTGTGAGAAGTTCACACTGTGTTGAACTGCTAGGGTGCGAACTCTTTCTAAAGAAAGGAAGAAGATGAATTCTCGATGCTTCTAGAAGGGAATCTTCTAGAAGGATGAGATGGCATTCGAATGGTTATCCTAGTACTGGACTCCCTGATATTTTGGTATCATTCTTATCTAAGTAACTAATTCATTCTCTTCTATATATTGAGGGAATTCTCATGGAAAAGGTTAAGCAAGATTCATTGGAGAATTGGTGAAAGAATTGTGTAAAGGACTGATGCTACAACAGCTAGGAGACTCCAGCAAGTTCATCCAAAGGAGTTGATCTTCTTCATGCAAGTGAGAAAGTGTGTGTGTCGGAGCCAAGGGACATCGAAAGGAATTTTGCAACATCAAGGCTCAGGTTGTAATCTTTATTTTCCATTAATATGATACAGTAATATGTCCCTTTCCCATAAATCTAAATTCCACTTTATTGTCTAACTCCTTGATCATATACATAGATTGACTGTTGAATAGATTGTGCTTTCTTCACTCCACTTGGTTTGTGTTGTCTTGGTCTTGACTGCATGAGAGCACTGGAGCGAAGCGGAAGCAACAAAGACCAAAGGAAGCGATTATAAGGTATGTTCTATGTTCTTGCCTCCTATTTAATTCAATGGTTAGAATCTAGGGAAAGAGTCATGTTCTATCTTGCTTTGTTCTAGATCCAGGTGGATCTAGGGAGATCGGTTTGTGTCCGCACTTACAGATTTATCCAATAACAAAATTGGCGACTCCACTGGGGAACAATCCCATTTTCTTTGTGGATTTTGATATTTTTTTGTGGCCATTTTCTCTAGTTTCATTTTTCTCTTGTCCTATCAATCTCTGAGTCTTCAGGATATCCCGATAGACCCTCTGAGTCCAGAGGCTTTTTTTCAATTTTGCTTCATTTTTCAAAATTTTGACTATGTTCAGGCTTTCTCGCACTGTACTTCATTGCAGCCTACGAGAATAGGTAGAGTTCACACTCTGCCTTTAGGTTTCAGTGCGAGGTTCTCGCACCCTGCTCACGGTTCACCTGCGAGAATCAATGATTCTCGCACTGTGTAATATTGCCTGCCTGCGAACACCATTTTTCAAAAGTTTGAATTTGAGTTTTGGTATTTTCAATTGCCCGGATCAGTTTGATTGCCTCTTATGAGTTTCTTGGACCATTGATTGATGTATTTCTTTCTTCGTTCGCATGTATGAACAGTCTTAGGGTTTCAAGGCTTTTCTTATCATTTTTGGCTTGACTTTCGTTTCTTGGCTTTTCTTGGCAAAACCATTCTCTCTGTTTTCAGAATCTGGTGTGTTTGATTAGTTAAGATGCAGTGATTGGTTGAAAGTTAAGTTTGCTTAGTTTTTCTCATTTTCTTATTGGTTTGAAAGATCATTTTCTTTTGCATTTGAAAAAGACTAAATTGGTTTGCTCTTTATTTTTGCTTTCATTGAAAGAGTGGATTGGGTGTTTATTATTGCTTGTTCATTTGGTTTTTTCTGTACTCTCGCTGTCATAGTGTGGGTCCTTTTTGAAAAGTGAACAAACAAGTCTTTCTTTCAAAAAATTCTTTTCGTTTTTAGAAAACATTGAAAATCAAATTATTAAGATTGTTGAAGTATTTGAAAAAGACACAATAGAGTATTGTCATCTGATAAGTGATTGTTTGCACTTGCATTTGAAAGAAAATTTTGCATTGTAATTCAAGGTTGATCTGGAAAACTTTCTCTCTCTCCCATACATAGGATTCATTGAACGACAAGTGATATATTTCATTCTCATCCTTGCATTGTTGGGTCAGAGTCATACAACATAAGTTTCATTTCCGTTACCTTTGAGTAAACAACAACCCTTAATAACACTGCATAATCATAAAATTTATCTAGTAACTCTTTTCTAGGGCTCTTTTACACCAACATTTAGCTAGGCTAGCGCTTTGGAGTAGGAAGAGAGATACACTCTCCAAAATCATAAAACACACAATAGCATCTTGTGTTAGGGAGTGGTAAATTCCATTTGCAACATCTTGTCCTGGGAAGCCCTTCTCACATAAGGGTCAAGCACGAGGTCACATTGATATTGGCAGAGTTACTCACCCTGCTTTGTTGGTATCAGTGTAGAGATTGCACATATTACGGGGATCACTCGAAGGTATACCCACAATTATGAGTGGAAGTCTTTTGAGTTGATTACGGGCTAGATACCCTGCCCTTGCGTGTGGATCAGACTGTCGACTATTCCCCCAGGTTTTATTGTTGTTGGTGGTGACCTTAGTGGCCTCTCTCTCTAGGTTCTTACCTAAGGTGACTGTGGAGGGGAACGTCTTCACGGTACCTGGAATTGACGTTGACCAAACTCACTCGGGCTCCTTGGAGGGTATACCCACGATTATGTGTGGGAGCTTGCACCAGGGTGTAAGTTCGTTAAGCAGGTCGTTAGCATAACTTTTCCACCATAGCCCTACCCCTTCTCGTCTTGTTGTTGCGACATTGGATTTCATCACCAACTAGTGGCTTTGAAATTAGAAGGTCTTGTTTTCCTGGTGATTGCTTCCTAGATTTTGTTTACTAGCGCGTGTTGTTTGTTTATCGAAGTTGACCATAGGATTTTCTTCATGAAGTTTGTCACTCGTTTACAATAGATCCTCCACATCATTCACGTAGAATGCAAGGTTTATCTCCAGAGCATCTGGATGGTTCTCAACCCTTGCCTACCGGTACACCTAAGGGCTCTCCTTGGCAAAGTGAATCCACAGTTTTCACCACACCACAAGTGGAATCAACTGACTCTCTAGAACCTTTCTGAATTACCAATACTCGGGAGGACTTTCGACTTCACCACAGTTCTGAACGACCATTTATGTGACTAAATTCTTCTGGAGAATTAGTTGTTACCTCTTCTGGATCACCCGTTGGGCCTTTTCCCGGTGTAGAAGGCCAAGATCCTTTTTGGTCTTTAGGTGATTTTTGAAGGACCCTTTTTGGTCCTGGTTTTCCTGTGGTCTTCGAAATCAACCCTCTGGTGTTTTCTGAGACAGAGATTGTACCGTTGAATACCACTTATCACTTTACTGTGCCTGCCGAGATGGCCCATCTCACGAATACTATGAGTGTCACAAATGGGTTCACTGCAGCTGATCTTGCTCCTATAAACACACAGCGAATGCCTAATGTCACTCCGACACTTCCACCCGGATATCATGCGTTGAATGCTTTGTTGAATGCTTCTATTCCAAAACCTCCGCAAACCCCATCCGGTTCTCCAGGTGGTCCTTATTTTCCTGGGCACCCTATTCCCGGTTTTATTCCGACACTCCCTCAATTTCCTTATGGAAGACCTTTCTTATCTTCCACTGGCAACCCTAATCCTAGTGGCACTATCCCGTCTATTACACCAAACTTGCAGATTCCCATTGGTGGACAAGGTGGTACGATTCAACTTCCTCTTACCGGACACATTCCAATTACTACACAACCTTCGATTGGGACACAACTTCCAGTTGGAACTCCACCTACGATAGGGGGACTAACCCCACCTTTTGGACAAAATATACCTCCTTCTTTGGCCTAGTATTGGAATCAGATGATACAAAATTCTCCTCAAACGAATGGGGGGAAGTAGTTGCCTATTCCTACTATAGGCCAACCTTATCTAGGTATACCTAATCCTATTTGGGGTCAGGGTCAGAATGCTCAAACTTAGGTCCCCACTCAAACTCAAGGTTACAATCCCTGGAACTACTATCCTCTCCAACCACCACTAAATCTGCCTAGGTCTTCCCATTATGGGCAGACTGCTTACGGTCCTACTGGTTTTCCGACAGGGCTCCCACCCCAAAGCCACCAGTACCCGCAGGTGAATCGACAGTTACCTTTTCTTTATACTTTGGATTTGTCAGATTTGTCTAGGATTTTAAATGATCCTATTCGTCACTCTCTCCAATGGCCTGTTATTCCAGCCAAGCTTCCATCGGACATTCCTAAATTCGACGGAAAAGTGGGAGAGGACCCAAAGAATCACGTTATGAATTTTCACCTATGGTGCTCATCCAACTCATTGATGGATGATTCTATTCGTTTACGTCTTTTTCAACGAACCCTTACCGATTCTACTGCGAAGTGGTATATTGAATTGCCACGAGGTTTCTTCTCTGATTTCAACACCCTAGCTATGGATTTCCTTATGCATTAATAGTTACCGATCCGTTATGATACCGGGACCGAGATTTTGACTTCTTTCAAACAAAGCAAAGGCACTCATATCTCTAATCACATCCATGAGTGGCGAAGGAGACGACGTCTCATTAAACTTGAGCTCCCCAATCAGTTGCTAGCCTAATGGTTTACAAAATACTTTGTGAACGAAATCGGTAAGGAGATTTCCATGGGTGGTGTAGTCATGGAAGAGCAGGCTATAAGTCGTGCTCAATATATTGATCTCGTTTATTCAAAAATGGGAACCCTTTATGATTTACTACCTGATTTGCCTCGTCCTAATGCTTCCAGCACTTCAACTGCTCCAGCTGCCTCGCATGCAGCTGATGGTGTGATTGGTACTGCCCAAACTCAATCACATTATGTTTCAAGCACAAACCCTAAATCCTCTTCTTCTAATGTTCAAAATGCTCCGTCTCCTGCCACTCCCACCGGCAAGACTTCTGAGGTAAATGCTGTCCAATCTACCCCAGCCGGTAAAAACAAATCGAAAAAGGGGAGAGGTAAGAATAAAGAGGGAAAAAATAATAATCAAGCAGATCAAACTAAAACCACTCCTGTTGAAGATCGGGATAAGCGCAAACCACGATACCCTTGCCTTATCTGTGGTGATGATCACTACACGAAGGATTGTCCATGATGTGCCAAGGTCACTAAGTTCCTTCAAGGAACTCCAAAACCTTCTACACCGGTTGTCTTGTCCCAACCCTTCCCGTCTCAGCAACAAGCTCAGTTGGTCATTCACGACCAACCCTCTTCTTCTACCACATCATATGTTTTGATGTGTACTGGCGATTCTAAGCAGAAAAATGTTGCACTCACAACTCGAGCCAAAGATTATTCTCCATCCAAGGAGAAGGTTGACGATTTACCTCCTACTTTAGTGCAACCCTCTCCAGCGACTCCACCTACTAACGGTCCTCTTCATCTCGAACGACCGAGCCTTGACATAGTTCTGCAACCTCCCCCAAAGGGTGTTTTTAGGAAATTGGCTTTCAATCCTCATGCTCGTGCGGCCCAGAACTACAACATTGTTGAAGATCTAGCCCAAGCACCTTCTACGATGTCAGATCTTGAAGTCCTTCAGTCTTGTCCTGCACAATGGAAGGCACTTTTGAAAGCTATAGGTGGAATTGACCCGACAGATGCGAATTTGATAGAATTTGACTTGGAGGATCACATTCCAAGGTTACCCCCTCAACTCACATTTCAAATACAAGTGGTTGTATCCAATAAAAACATTTGCCAAACTGTTATCGATGAGGGTGCCTCAACTTGTGTTATGTCTCTTGCTTGTTGGAAATCCATTGGCTCTCCTCCTTTGAATGAATCCCAGAACACTCTTAAAGCCTTCAATGGCTCTGGTTTTAAGCCCTACGATGTTCTTCCTTCGTTGCCTATCACACTAGAAGGTAAGAAGGTCCAAGTTGAAGTGGAAGTCTTTGACGCTCCACTTGATTATAATCTTTTGCTTGGCCGCAGCTGGATTGATTCCATGCGCGCCGTTGTGTCGACACTTTTTTGTGTAGTACGTTTTCCTCATCAAGGAAAGGTTGTTACCGTCGACCAACTCGCCTTCTTCAATTTTGATACCCGTACTGGCAATGTGTCGTTTATTGCTAAAACCCCACCGGGTTATGAGAATGTCGGTGTAGGCCTTTTAAAGGACTCCTTGTTAATGGGTACTTTCCCCATTCCACCGCCCGATGTTCCACGCCCGTTAGTTGCTTCTATCAACATGATCTCCACTGTGCCTCACAAACTTCCTGCGTCACAAGACCCTTGGATTGTCCCTGACCCTGGAGATCATCTTCGTTTCGACGACGTAATTCCATTCAATCCGGTTGAATCTGCCTATCAGGCTATTCAATCGGAAACACCTTCTACCCCTAGATCCACCTCTGATCTCCCTAGATCTCTCCAGGTGGATCTAGGGGTAGAAGGTGTTGTCGATTGAATGGCCTGATAAGCGGATTCAATCGGACTGAACGACATTACGTCGTCGAAACGAAGATGATCTCCAGGTTCATAGACAATCCAAGGGTCCTGTGACGTAGGAAGTTTGTGAGGCATGGTGGAGATCATGTTGATAGAAGCAACTAACGGGCGTGGAACATCGGGCGGTGGAATGGGGAAAGTACACATTAACGAGGAGTCCTTTAAAAGGCCTACACCGACATTCTCATAACCCGGTGGGGTTTTAGCAATAAACGATACATTGCCAGTACGGGTATTAGAATTGAAGAAGGCGAGTTGGTCGACGGTAACAACCTTTCCTTGATGAGGAAAACATACTACACGAAAAATTGTCGACACAACGGCGTGCATGGAATCAATCCAGCTGCGTCCAAGCAAAATATTATAATCAAGTGGAGCGTCAAAGACTTCCACTTCAACTTGGACCGTCTTACCTTCTAGTGTGATAGGTAACAAAGGAAGAACACCGTAGGGTGTAAAATCAGAGCCATTGAAGGCTTTAAGAGTGTTCTGGGATTCATTCAAAGGAGGAGAGCCAATGGCTTTCCAACAAGCAAGAGACATAACACAAGTCGAGGCACCCTCGTCGATAACAGTTCAACAAATGTTTTTTTCGGAGACAACCACTTGTATTTGAAACACGAGTTGAGGGGGTAACCTTGGAATGTGATCTTCCAAGTCAAATACTATCAAATTCGCATCTATCGGGTCAATTCCACCTATAGATTTCAATAGTGCCTTCTGTTGTGCAAGACAAGACTGAAGGACTTCAAGGGCTAACATTGCAGAAGGTGCTTGGGCCAGATCTTCAACAATGCTGTAGTTCTGGGCCGCACGAGCATGAGGATTGAAAGTTGATTTCCTAATGACACCCTTTGGGGGGGGTCACAGAACTGTGTCGAGGCTTGGTCGTTCGAGATGAAGAGGACCGTTAGTAGGTGGAGTCGCTGGAGAGGGTTGGACTAAAGTAGGAGGTAAATCGTCAACCTTCTCCTTAAATGGAGAATAATCTTTGGCTCGAGTTGTGAGTGCAATGTTGTTCTGCTTAGAATCGCCAGTACACATCAAAACATATGATGTGGTAGAAGAAGAGGGTTGGTCGTGAATGACCAACTGATCCTGTTGCTGAGACGGGAAGGGTTGGGACAAGACAGCCGATGTAGAAGGTTTTGGAGTTCCTTGAAGGAACTTAGTGACCTCGGCATGTCATGGACAATCCTTCGTGTAGTGATCATCACCACAGATAAGGCAAGGGTATCGTGGTTTTCGCTTATCCCGATCTTCAACAGGAGTGGTTTTAGTTTGCTCTGCTTGATTATTATTTTTTCCCTCCTTATTCTTACCTCTCCCCTTTTTCGATTTGTTTTTACCGGCTGGGGTAGATTGGACATCATTTACCTCAGAAGTCTTGCTGGTGGGAGTGGCAGGAGACAGAGCATTTTGAACATTAGAAGAAGAGGATTTAGGGTTTGTGCTTGAAACAGAATGTGATTGAGTTTGGGTAGTACCAATCACACCATCAGCTGCATGCGAGGCAGCTGGAGCAGTTGAAGTGATGGAAGCATTAGGATGAGGTAAATCAGGTAGTAAATCATAAAGGGTTCCCGTTTGTGAATAAACGAGATCAAGATATTGAGCACGACTTATAGCCTGCTCTTCCGTGACTACACCACCCATGGCAATCTCCTTACCGATTTCGTTCACAAAGGATTTTTTAAACCATTCGGCCAGCAACTGATCAGGGAGCTCAAGTTTAATGAGACGTCGTCTCCTTCGCCACTCATGGATGTGATCAGAGATATGAGTGCCTTTGCTTTGTTTGAAAGAAGTCAAAATCTCGGTCCCGGTATCATAACGGATCAGTAACTGGTAATGCGTAAGGAAATCCATAGCTAGGGTGCTGAAATCAGAGAAGAAACCTCGTGGCAATTCAATATACCACTTCGCAGTAGAACCAGTAAGGGTTTGTTGAAAAATACGTAAACGAATAGAATCATCCATCAATGAGTTGGACGAGCACCATAGGTGAAAAGTCATAACGTGATTGTTCGTGTCCTCTCCCACTTTGCCGTCGAATTTAGGAATGTCCGATGGAAGCTTGGCTAGAATAACAGGCCATTGGGGAGAGTGACGAATAGGATCATTTAAAATCCTAGACAAATCCGACAAATCCAAAGTAGCAAGAAAAGGTAATTGTCGATTCACCTGTGGGTACTGGTGGCTTTGGGGTGGGATCCCTATCGACAAACCAGTATGACCGTAAGCAGTCTGCCCATAATGGGAAGACCTAGGCAGATTCAGTGGTGGTTGGAGAGGATAGTAGTTCCAAGGATTGTAACCTTGAGTTTGAGCGGGGACCTGAGTTTGAGCATTCTAACCCTGACCCCAAATAGGATTAGGTATACCTGGATAAGTTTGGCCTATAGTAGGGACAGGCAATTGCTGCCCCCCAGTCGTTTGAGGAGAATGTTGTATCATCTGATTCCAATACTGGGCCAAAGAAGGAGGTATATTTTGTCCAAAAGGTGGGGTTGGTCCCCCTATCGTAGGTCGAGTTCCAACCGGAAGTTGTGTCCCAATCGAAGGTTGTGTAGTAATTGGAATGTGTCCGGTAAGAGGAAGTTGAATCGTACCACCTTGTCCACCAACGGGAATCTGCAAGTTTGGTGTAATAGACGGGATAGTGCCACTAGGATTAGGGTTTCCAGTGGAAGATAAGAAAGGTAAGGAAATTGAGGGAGTGTCGAAATAAAACCGGGAATAAGGTGCCCAGGAAAAGAAGGACCACCTGGAGAACCGGATGGGGTTTGTGGAGGTGTTGGAATAGAAGCATTCAACAAAGCATTCAACGCATGGTATCCAAGTGGCAGTGTCGGAGTGACACTGGGCATTCACTGTGTGTTTATAGGAGCAAGATCAGCTGTAGTGAACCCGATTGTGACACTTGCAGTATTCATGAGATGGGCCATCTCGGCAGGGACAGTAAAGTGATAAGTGGTATTCAACGGTAAAGTCTCTGTCTTAGAAAACACCGGAGGGTTGATTTCAGAGACCACAAGCGAACCAGGACCAAAAAAGGTCCTTCAGAAATCACCTGCAGACCAAAAAGGATCTTGGCCTTCTACACCCGGAAAATGCCCAATGGGTGATCCATAAGAGGTAACAACTAATTCTCCAAAATAATTCATTTGCATAAATGGTCGTTCAGAACCACGGTGAAGTCAAAAGTCCTCCCGAGTATTGGTAATTTGGAAAGGTTATAGAGAGTTAGTTGATTCCACTTGTGGTGTGGTGATAACTATGGCTTCACTTTGCCGAGGAGAGCCCTCAGGTGTACCGGTAGGCAAGGGTTGAGAACTGTCTAGATGCTCCAGAGATAAACCTTGCATTCTACATGAACGATGTGGAGGAGCTATTGTAAATGAGTGACAAACTTCATGAAGAAAATCATATGGTCAACTTCGATAAACAAACAACACGCGCTAGTAAACAAAATCTAGGAAGCAATCACCAGGCAAACAAGACCTTCTAATTTCGAAGCCACTAGTTGGTGATGAAATCCAACGTCGCAACAACGAGACGAGAAGGGGCAGGGCTATGGTGGAAAAGTTACGTTGACAACCTGCTTAACGGACTTACACCCTGGTGCAAGCTCCCACACATAATCGTGGGTATACCCTCCAAGGAGCCCGAGTGAGTTTGGTCAACATCAATTCTAGGTACCGTGAAGACGTTCCCCTCCACAGTCACCTCGGGTAAGAACCTAGAGAGAGAGGCCACTAAGGTCACTACCAACAACAATAAAGCCTGTGGGAATAGTCGACATTCCGATCCACATGCAAGGGCAGGGTATCTAGCCCGCAATCAACTCAAAAGACTTCTACTCATAATTGTGGGTATACCTCCGAGTGATCCTCGTAATACGTGCAATCTCTACACTGATACCAACAAAGCAGGGTGAGTAACTTTGCCAATATCAATGCGACCTCCTGCTTGACCCTTGTGTGAGAAGGGCTTCCCAGGATAAGATGTTGCAAATGGAATTTACCACTCCCTAACACAAGATGCTATTGTGTGTTTTATGCTTTTGGAGAGTGTATCTCTCTTCCTACTCCCAAGCGCTAGCCGAGCTAAATGTTGGTGTAAAAGAGCGCTAGAAAAGAGTTACTAGATAAATTTTATGATTACACGGTGTTATTAAGGGCTGTTGTTTAATCAAAGGTAACGGAAATGAAACTTATGTTGTATGACTCTGACCCAACAATGCAAGGATGAGAATGAAATATATCACTTTTCGTTCAATGAATCCTATGTATGGGAGAGAGAGAAAGTTTTCCAGATCAACCTTGAATTACAATGCAAAATTTCCTTTCAAATGCAAGTGCAAACAATCACTTATCAGATGACAATAGTCTATTGTGTCTTTTTCAAATACTTCAACAATCTTAATAATTTGATTTTCAATGTTTTCTAAAAACGAAAAGAATTTTTTGAAAGAAAAACTTGTTTGTTCACTTTTCAAAAAGGACCCACTCTATGATAGCGAGAGTACAAAAAATCAAAAACCAAATGAACAAGTAATAATAAACACCCAATCCACTCTTTCAATGAAAGCAAAAATAAAGAGCAAACCAATTTAGTCTTTTTCAAATGCAAAAGAAAATGATCTTTCAAACCAATAAGCAAATGAGAAAAACTAAGCAAACTTAACTTTCAACCAATCACTGGATCTTAACTAATCAAACACACTCGAATCTTAAAACAGAGAGAATGGTTTTTCCAGGAAAAGCCAAGAAACGAAAGTCAATCCAAAAATGACAAGAAAAGCCTTGAAACCCTAAGACTGTTCATACATGCGAACGAAGAAAGAAATACATCAATCAATGGTCCAAGAAACTCATAACAGGAAATCAAACTGATCTGGGCAATTGAAAATACCAAAACTCAAATTCAAACTTTTGAAAAATGGTGTTCGTAGGCAGGCAATATTACACAGTGCGAGAATCACTGATTCTCGTAGGTGACCCGTGAGCAGGGTGCGAGAACCTCGCACTGAAACCTAAAGGCAGAGTGCAAACTCTACCTATTCTCACAGGTTGCAATGAAGTACAGTGCGAGAAAGCCTGAACATAGTCAAAATTTTAAAAAATGAAGCACAATTAAAAAAAATCCTCTGGACTCAGAGGGTCTATCAGGATATCCTGAAGACTCAGAGATTGATAGGACAGGAGAAAAATGAAACTAGAGCAAATGGCCACAGAAAAATATCAAAATCCACAAAGAAAATGGGATTGTTCCCCAGTGGAGTCGCCAATTTTGTTATTGGATAAATCCGTAAGTGCGGACACACACCGATCTCCCTAGATCCACCTAGATCTAGAACAAAGCAAGACAGAACATGACTCTTTCCCTAGATTCTAACCATTGAATTAAATAGGAGGAAAGAACATAGAACGTACCTTATTATTGCTTCCTTTGGTATTTGTTTCTTCCGCTTCGCTCCAGTGCTCTCGTGCAGTCAAGACCAAGACAACACAAACCAAGTGGAGTGAAGAAAGCACAATCTATTCAACAATCAATCTATGTATATGATCAAGGAGTTATACAATAAAGTGGAATTTAGCTTTATGGGAAAGGGACATATTACTGTATCATATTAATGGAAAGTAAATATTACAACCTGAGCCTTGATGTTGCAAACTTCCTTTCGATGGCCCTTGGCTCCGACACACACACTTGCTCACTTGCATGAAGAAGATCAA
>ML806243.1:0-16780 GCA_009831015.1 Picea engelmannii | reverse complement strand
TGTAGCATCAGTCCTTCACACAATTATTTCACCAATTCTCCAATGAATCTTGCTTAACCTTTTCCATGAGAATTCCCTCAATATATAGAAGAGAATGAATTAGTTACTTAGATAAGAATGATCCCAAAATATCAGGGAATCCAATACTAGGATAACCATTCGAATGCCATCTCATCCTTCTAGAAGATTCCCTTCTAGAAGCATCGAGAATTCATCTTCTTCCTTGCTTTAGAAAGAGTTTGCACCCTAGCAGTTCAACACAGTGCGAACTTCTCGCACCCTGTCTTAAGGTAGCCTACGAGAATAATGCATTCTGACAGGCAAATATACTAGCATCCTGTGAACAGTCTTTAAAAATGAGTTTTCTAGAAGAGATGAAAATAACTTTTTCTCAGGAGAAAGTTCTTATGAAGATCCTGAGTACACCATCATCAATACATCATCATGATGACCAAAATCATGGGTAACAGTGACTGTGGAGGGGCAAGTCTTCACGGTACCTAGAATCCATGTTGGCCAAACTCACTCGGGATCCTTGGAGGGTATACCCACAATTATGTGTGGGAGCTTGCACCAGGGTGTAATTCTATTAAGAAGGTCGTCAACGTAAATTTTTGACCCACTTATCCCTACCCCTTCTTGTCTTGACTTCACGATGTTGGATTTCACCACCAACTAGTGACTTCGAAATAAGAAGGTTTGTTTTCTTGGTTTGATTCCTATATTTTATTAGTGAGTGTTGTTTGTTTCCTCTAGCCAACCATAGATTTCTTTCGTTTCTTTACTTAGCTTCAGCAACATCGACCTTCGCCATTCATGTAGGATGCAAGGGCTACCCTCGGAAGATCCAGAGGGTTACCAACCTTTGCCTCCTAACTCACTAGAAGGCTCTCCCGAGGGAGTAGTCAACAACGAAGTAGCTTCTGAAGTTGGAAGAACACACTCTTTGGAGGGATTTCGAATTGTTTCAGATTCCTTAGAGGCTTTGCATCTCCCTGTTAATCCATTATTGAGTGTTGTACAAAATCCACACATGCTCCAGATGAACTCATTGGGAGAAATTGTTGTTGATGAAAATTTTGAGGTACCTACCCGATCCAACGCAGGATCTGGAGTAGAGGATACACTTTTTCATAGTGAATCATTTAGGACCTCAACTCACACTGTTGGATCTTTCATTCCTATTTCCATCCCTTTGACAATACGTGATCTGTACGGTAACCTAGGAGCGAGTCTTGATCGACCTATGGAATCACAAGTACCTAGGATGTCTGTTACCTATACGATACCCTTAGACCATTTTATTGGTACTACCAGTAGTGTCACCACCATTTCAGACCAATTGTTGATTGGTTCTCACTTGATTCCTACTCTTCAGATGACCCATTCTACTATGGTCCCACAAGATACCACGATTCCTATCGGAAATGTGGTTATCTCCTAAGCTCTAATTGGGACACTACTTCCACCTAGACCAAATCCATCACTTCCCCCTGGGTATAGAGCTCTGAATACTTTCGTTGCTATCCCTACCCAGGTTCCTTCCGAAGGTTCTGGACTTTTTGTTCCTCCTGGGTATAATGCTACTACTGGTTTTGTTCCTACACTTGTCCAGGTTTTCTTCGGAGGGCGTTATGTTCCTCCTCCAACTTTGCTTGGAGGATCTGGCCCTAGTGGCTCCAATCCAATTGGAGGCACCAGTCATTCGTTCACTTTTGGTTTCTAGATTCCTGTTGGAGGTCAACATCAAGCTGGGGGGAAACCTCAATTTGGGGGTCAACCTCAGATTGGGGCTCAACCTCAACTTGGGGGGAAACCTTAGGTTGGACTCCATAACCCACTATATGGACATAACACACCTGTGGTACAATCTCTACCTTGGAATCTTCCTTTCCAAGGAAATCTACAACCGTTTCAGGGGGGAATCCTCAAGTTAACTGTTTTGTACCCCTTAACTTTGGTCAACCGTATATAGGCTCTTTGAATCCCACTTGGGGTTAGAACGTGCAAACTAGTGTCCCTTTCCAAGGGAACATCTCTAATCAACCCAACCCTGGGGGTTATATGCTTCAAAATCCTCCACAATCGAATCTATCAGGACTGTCTCATTATTTGCAAACTACTTATGGTCCTACTGGTATACCTATGGGGCTTCCCCCTCAAAACTACCAGTTTTGACAAGTGAACTGATAGTTGCCTTTCCTGGCCACTTTGGATTTACCTGATCTGCCTTTCCTGGACAGTTTCCAAAAGTGAACTGATAGTTTCCTTTCTTATCAACAGGATCCCTAGGTGGTGTTACTTTGCCTTGCTTCTGCTGATCTTCTTTTCCATTGGTATCTTCTTTATCTACTTCATCATCACCTTCTCATCCTGGTGATTTTGAAGCAGTTTCTTCTGATGCACTGCTCAGGTTTTGTACCTCTTCAGTCTTCATCCTTCTGCTAGGTCCTGGTGTATCATGCTCTTCATGAGTGGCCTCCAGGTTTCCAATTTGTTCAGGGTCAGACAATTCTGCGGGGTCAGTAGGGATAAGGAGCTATGTAGGCCAATGCTTATTTATCTCTTCAAGGTCCTCCTTTGTGAGCTTATAGTATGATTGAATCTCTTCTTTATGCTCGTCTTCACACACCGTGATATAAATTAAGTGTCGATCTACACAAAACTTCATAAGTGGCCTGAACTGGTGCGGAGTGTTCGACATCATGTGGGGGACAACTTCAATGGCCCTCTTCAACTATAGGTAGTATGTATGGAATACTGCGTTCAACTGCCACTGTTTTCCCATATTGCTCAAGTACCAGAGCGTGGTGAACTTCGCAGGGAGCGACTCGAACAGTTCAATGTCTACAAAGGTCGCACCTTCCGACATCTCCCAAGTAGTAAATGCGATAAGGATCAGCAACCAACTAAAATGGAACTCATAGCCCCGATCCTGAGCTTCGCAGCAATCCAATTCTAGCTGATTGACTAAGTACTTTGCCCAGTTCATTTGGAGTTCTTCTACACATTTTTCGGGCGAGGTCAACAACGAACCTGATGACCTGCGTAGGTCTTTTCTTCCTCACCAAATTTTCTGCGATCAGCTGGCAAGCCAAGCGGACTGTGCCATTCTAGATTGAGGCTACCTTGTAGCCTCGTGTCCCCTTTTCTACGTCACCATATGTGTCTTTAATACTCTGTGCCAGTGCGCGGTTTGCAGCCTTCCTTGGATAGAATTCTTGTGGGTCTGGTCCCTGCATGCTCAATCCAGTGATCCTGTGGATCAGCATCGGATCGACGGTGATGCATCTATCTAGCCACAAATATCCACCATGGAAGCATGATAACATGATCTTAACACACGCATTAACCTCCTGGTGCCTTCCAAAGTACGGTATCTTCATCACATTTAGGACAGTGGACTGCGTGAGGTCCATAGTCCATGGTTGGGGGATTATCCTCGAGTTCTTCCCCTTCATCCTTGTCAAATACTTGTAAGGAGCGAGCATGCTATGGTTCTTGAGATCCCCTAGGTTGAATTCGCTGAATTTTAATGCCATGACCTTATCCAACTGTGATCAAACTATACGTATCCCCTTCGGGAGGTATGCATTAACTAGAGTGTAATCGAAGTCTCTGGGGACACTTTCATGACTCACCGCGTCGACCAAAGTTGGGATGTAGTCAGGAAGGATAGTTGGGATTAAATTTGCGTTCACCAAGTCATATCGATGCTTGGTTCTTTTCTCAGCTGTAGGTCGGGATGGTCCATATCCACGAGTAGTCGATGCAAAGGCTTGTACTCCTCTCGTCGAGGAAGCTTGAATTCCTACAGACATTACTTTTTCATCCATTAAATCGATTAGGAATTCTTCAACTGACTTCTCTACGACACTGAGTTCGTCCGACATGCACACTCAAGATCGGATAACTCAGGTCAATGAATGAATGATCAATGCAATAGAACATATGTCGATCTCAGTAAACACAACGCAGTATCAATGAGTTGGCTTAGACACAATTCACATAATTGTTCTCGGTGCAAAATTCGATGGACTAAGTACACAACGAGGTAACATATCTCTTCAATGGGAAAGAATCCTTCATCAATGCAGTTTTGTCCATTACAGTGTGGTGCCAACAGTTTGATGGTAGGATTTTTGGTCATAACTGTTGTTCTAACTGTTCAGGGGCATCGGTCTAATGGTCATAATGCCTTCAATGGTTATATTTCTTCGCCATGGCGAAGTGCAATGTTGCACTGTTCTGATATCCTGAAGAAGTTCCATTTTTGCAAACTTTCCTTCTGCGAAGTCCCCTCTGTAACCTTCTGCAAATTTTCTATCTTTGCTCTCTTCTTGCTGAGCTTTCTAGCCTTCTTCCCTGTGATTTGCGTCTTGGTACTCCTCTTTCCATTCTGATTCTTATCTGTACTCAACATAGTAACTTCACGGTGTTGAGATTCTTTCATAGGGTTAGAGAATAATACTTCTTCTTTGTTTGGTGTAGGTTCTCTATTCTCCTGTACAGATATATATTGTAAGTCTTCCAGGGTTCTTTCAGCTTCGACATCTAGATTGCTAGCCCTCAGTATCTTCGACTAGTCTGCTTATTCTTTCAGCAAGTGTGATATCCTCTTAGTCATGAAGTCTCTTAGTTCTTGCTTCTTCTGTTCTAGGGATTCCTCTTCTTTTCTTCTGGTCTGATCCTTCTCAATCCAGGTTTTTCCTAGTAACATAGCAAATGGGACGTTGCTCTCAATAAATTTAACAACCTCAAAATCCTCCTCTGTCGAAGTTCCATGAGCACTCATAGATATCTGGGTGAGTCTTCCACATAGGGTTATCAATTTTCCTCTAAATAATCCTATTCCTCCCAATGAAGGAATCATAGCAGGCTTTCCTAAAATTTCCCAGGTTCTTTCTGTCATGATATTCACCCGTGTTTCCTCATCCAGAACACAGTCAATGTCGAAGTATCCTATTCTTATTTTTATGCAATCTTTTTCTTTGAAGATCTCTGATAAGTTGATATTTCTGTTATCATTCAGGGTTTCTTTCATTTGTAGTAATACAGTCTTTTCTTCTTTCTGGGGTTCTGCCATGGTCTCATTTTCTTGACCTTCCTCAGGGTTTTCTTGTCTCATATTCATTCTTTCAAGCTTAGCAATCATTCTAGGAAAATCCAAATCTTCATGATCCATAGCTTTACAACAAATACAACTAGGTCTTCTACCAGGGAATCCCTTAGAAAGATGTCTCGGTCTTCTACAACTGTAACAAAGGGTTAATCCTCTTTTTCTTTTAAATGATCCCCAGCCTTTCCTGTACTGCGCACTAGGATCACAGTAGTTAACTTGCAATTTTTTTTTTCTAGGATCCTGCATCCATTTGTTAGTCCAAACATTCTTTTTATGCATAGGGATAACATATCTTTCATCATTTCTATCATATCTACTCATATCAAATCTTCTTTCTTCTAGTTGTGCCCTAGTTTTTAGGCTAGGAAATTTTTTATCAAACATACCTAGATCCATACTTTTGAAACAAAAATTTCCACTTATCTTACCTTTTCAATCAAAACTTTTCATTGTTCTTACCTTTATCAGAGCACAAAGCTTCAATATCTTACCTATTTTCTTCAGATCTGACTTCTCTTCTTAGCAAAGAGATTCACAAGTCAAGTAGAATACTGCACACTAGGGCAATAGATCTATGCACATAACCTTCTCTTTTCTTCAGTTCCTAGCAATCATAGATTCAGGTCCTGACAATGGAACCATTGGTTGGCACATGGGTAGACCCGGGGTTCAATGCTTCAACAACGCACCAACAAAACCCTAACTACCGACCCTTTCGGCAATACCTACGAAGCAGATGAAGTCTCACCCGAGGTACAGGTAGGGGTGGTTGCAGGACTGAGGTGTCTGCAACCTAGCTGGGATAGAGATATGTGATTATAACACCTTAACATAGCACTTAGTAGTCATTATTCATTAGTATTTATCCTTAGTCTGCAACACAGATAAACCCTAATAATAGAGCATCACAATATTAATCCAGATTTAATATATTCAAGCACTAAGCATATCAACACAGATCAGATCTAACATCTTATTCACATTATTAGGCACTAATCTATCATATTCATCTAAGCATAGATCATTACACTAAGCATAAATCATATGAGCAATAAAACATTCACAATGCACAAAGAAACCACAAGGCACAAAGCAACCACAACACATGATATATGTGGTTCACCCCCAGCTTGGGGCTATGTCCACCAAATATTCTTCTATTTATTGTCTTCTGTCAATCTCCTACATGCATAGAGCCACAATATCCTACTTCACATAGGACATGAGATCTGTGCGCACTTTTCTAGATCCTTTTTCCCCGAGCTAGGTCACAACACAAAGCCTTTACACAGTCTCTTACAATCACTTGCACTTAGCTCTACAAGTTCCCAAAATAGCATGCACAAAGCATTTACAATTTGTACTTAACACTTAGAAAGGTACCCACCCCTCTTTACGTCGCCTAAACATCTATTTATACATTACAAAAGCCTAAACATGGGTAAACCCATGGGACGACATCCCCATACTCGTTACATAGCCCAAAACCCAAAATGCCCAAAACAAGGGGCCGAGATCCCGCGATCTCCGCTTCAACTTGTGTTCTGCCTTTGACAGCCTGTCGAAGTCCCAAAATAGGTCAAACGTGACCAAGGGTCCTGAAAACTTGGTCAAGGGCCAAAAACATGGCATCCGAGTGTTGATGGACAGTAGGATTACCCGAATAAGAAAGGGAGTTGAACACTGGGTAAGCATGGTCCAGGAACCTCGACGGAAAATGTAGGAAAGATGGGAAGAGTGTGAGAAAAGTTGGAAGAAAATCAATCAGGAAATGAGGAATATTGACCTGCCAAAGTTTGTCCCACCAGAGGATCTCACCGATTTACATGACATAGTTAAACAACATGCAGAGCAATACCAGGTGTGTGAAATAGAGATTTCACAGGTTTCAAGCATGATCCCGGGTCAAGTGAAGAAGCTCATGGAGCCTCTGATTAAATATCTCACAGTCTTACAATGCTTGAGTGTCAAACTAATCAAATACAAAGAACAAACAATTGAGATGAAGGAGGTCCTCTCAGTTCATATGGATCAACACAGGTTCCCATATGCAAATACATGTGAAGATCTCTTCTGCAAATGGTCAGAATATGAGAGGAACAATCCACTTTAGTAAAATGACCAGATGATCTAAAGAGAAGCAAAAGAGAACATATAGATAAAGTCTGCCACGTGTGATTTTCTTGACTTAACACAACTTAGTAGCTATTTTTAGCTGAGTTATTTTATAAATAAGATAATCAACCTTGAGATGAAGGTCGATGGTTTTGGAGAGAAAGACTTTTTTTTCTGGAATATTGCAAGGGAATTATTTCTGTGCAAGTTATTTTAATTTAGAAGTTCTGTTTAGAACCAAAGACATTTCTTCATATGAGGCGTGAATGTGACTGAACAGAGGGGGATTATATTTGTCTTGAAATTCAATATTTGTTGTTGTATTGAGTAAGAGTTGTTGTATATGTTATTTAAGTTACCTTATAATGTTGTGACAATTCTTTTATTCTAATTAATGCATATAAATCGACTTAATTAATATGTGTGATAATTGAGTATTGAAAATTACTTTTCTTGCACTAGTTTTCTATTACATATGTATTTTCTTTTTGTAACCATTATCTCAGACAATGTTGAATGTCTACAAGTCAAATAGTACTATTTCTATATTGAAGTAGTTTCGATCCTCATTGTCTGCATGTTGAGGTATAAAGGTTATCCCCAAAACTTACTTTTCTTCAATATATTATAACTCCTATACGTTATTTGGTTTAAGCTCCTCCTTTCATTCCCACTAATGTTAGAAAATAACAAAAAGAGAACTGCATAGCCTAAGGAAAGGTTTCACAGAAAGACATATCTATCGGTCATGATTAAAGCCCATTGATAAATCTAGCCAGATCACGAATATGGAGAACCATACCACTCAATAAACGCTTGCACGTCTAATAAGGCCTCTCAAGTAGGTTTGGTTCCTGCTGTTGAGTCAAAAGGATCTCAAACCCCTCAACAAAATTGGCGCTAGAAGGAGGGCTTGACAAATGAATGGCTAACAATATTTCTGATAATATATATCGCAAAGCCTATAGATTCAAAACAACCCACATGCATGGCTAGTCATTCTCAAGACAACCCACATACAAAGAGTACTCCCACTATGAGTAACTCACCTCAACATGAAGAGGAAGAATACCTGTACCCTGAAATACCTTACGCTCTTCTCCACGAAGAGTTATATAATTTCAGAAAAATCACCAAAGCTTATGCCCAACATATTAGAGCATTACCTTTAGCTCCTTTACTTCCTCGAAGAAAACAAATAAGTAGACCAATTTTTGACACCCCTGATCATGTATTTGTTCACACGGTAGAAGAACTGATAGAATTTTCCCTCACAGAGATCGAACAAACCCTTAATCTAATACCCGAAACACCAGCCGATAATTACTCTAAACCTGACGATTTTGATTCTGAAGAGGAGGAGTCTAACTCAGACTGCTCAGGTTCTGAATCAGAAGACATGGGGGATAATAATGATAACAACGGAGAAAGGGGAGATCAGCTTAGAAAAAATCAACCATGGTTGGCAAGAGATTCTTTGGAAATTCCAGGACAGGTGCATAACCTACCCATACATCCTCAAAAACTACTTACTAAATTTGACCCCAAAACCTCTGGATTTCTTGAAGACCATATTAAGAATTTCATATTAGCCATAAGGTTGATGGATGTGCAACACGAAGATGCGATGTGTAGACTATTCCCTTATACATTTGAAAATTCAACATTGACTTGGTATTTCAACCTACCGGTTGGTTCCATAACCAGCTGGACAAAGTTTCAAAAACATTTCTTCAAAAAATTTGTTGAAGAAACTACTACAGGAGCTTTAATGGTTGAACTCTTTGCCACCACTATGAGTCCAAAAGAAAAGGTCAAATATTTCAACCAAAGTTTCACCACTATTTTGAACAAATTCCAACTTGAGGCTAAACCTACTCAAGAGCAGCAGATCGAAGTATATGCTAATGCTCTCCCAGCTTCTATTTCCATGTTCGTAAAAAGGGCAACCAAAAATACTCTAGTTGAAAGCTTCAAATAAGATAAAATGATTGAATTCCAAATGAAAGGATGCAAAGAAGGTCAAATCTCACTAATAAAAAATGAAACCCATTCTCTACCTAAGAGGGGACTTTTTTTAACTAGACCCCCGAGAAAACAAACAAAACAAGGTCTCGAGAAAGAGGGAGGGGACCTAAAAAATCTACAGTGGATGATCAAAAAACTTTCCAACGAGATCATAGATATGAAAAAGAGTGCCGGGGAAGGAAACCAAAGTCAAAGACCTTATAAACCTTTTTTCAAAAGGAACCCACCTTTCAAGGCTACAAAACCTCCCCTAGCCAACCCGAACTTTGACTTAGGCAACATAACCTATGACTCCTTCTGTACATATCATCAAGAAAAACATTCAGAAATGGATTTCCCCCAATGGTTGCATGCTATGAATCTAATGGCTAATCGATTCCTAGACGAATGTTCTCTAAACAAACAACCCATTGGCTTGGAAATAGGTGTCACCGATGAAGAAAATCAAGAACCACCTGAAGAGACAACAATGTTGTTATGGGATCCCGACCACCCGATACCTTTCAACGATGTCGTTGAGGTGTAGGGACCCCCTCGCTGAGATTATGGATGTACAGATGCGAAGTAAAATTCAAGCTATTCAAAGTAATCCCACCACTACTCAATCGTCGCGAGGAAATCAAGCGACCGATCACACGAAAGCCATGTTTTCTTCCCAAAGAAATCCCACAAACATACACACACGAGAAATGCCTAAGCTAGACTACAATGTGGTGGAAGACTCAAAGAAGATGAAAGCTAATGTGTATGTCATGGACATGTGTAGGATTCCTCAACAAAAGCATTTTCTGTTACATGCCTTAAAATTAACAGATACCCCTATGAAAAATATTAACCAAGGCAACACCCCATCTCCCACAAAATTAACAAATAAGTCGAGTGTGAATGATTTCTCTTTAGACAAAAAAGAAAGGCCTTTTCTTCCTCCTTTCCTTTTGACATTTGAGGTTTTTAACAGAAATATACATAATTGCCTAGTCGATTCAAGGGCATCTTTAAATGTCATGCCATTGTCAATTTGCATGAAACTGAACACAACCCTCAAACATGATCAAGATTGACAGAGAAAGATGCCTCAAACATACCGTCATTGATTTAGAGACCCCAAATGAACCCTCATCAACAGAGTTCCCTGTGTTAGGAAACTACTCCCGTGATTATGATTTCGATCATTTCTCCCCTCACATGTATGACATACCTTCCGCACACAAATACAAAATGATATTTCAAATAGTCTTACTAGCGACCACATAAGAAAGCATCCTCTATCAGGGTTCTCTGATAGGAGTGGCAGACAAGGAGGTTGAAATTGAAAAAATAGCTAGACATGAAGAAGTTATAAATTCTCCTCCACAAATTTGGACGTTGTACTTTGATGGCTATAAATCACAAGAAGGGTCACGAGCTAGATGCATCCTCATTGACCCAAAGGGGAGACAAAACTTCTTATCTTGCAGAATAGAATTCAAATGCACTAATAACACTGCTGAATATGAAGCTCTAGTCTAGGGACTAAAGAAATCCATTGACTTAAACATCAAGGAACTGAAAGTTTGTGGAGACTCTGAAATTATCGTTAGGCAACTGAAGAATACTATCCATTGCAATTCACCTCACTTAAAAATTACCAGCAATAGGTACACAAACTAGTAGAAAATTTTGAGGCCTTCAACATTATTGTTGTTCCTAGGACAAAAAATACCCTTGCCAATTCTCTAGCGACCGCGACCTCAATATTATCTCCTTTATAAGATTATGAAGCCTCAAGGTTCATAGTGGAACTACTCTACAAACCTTCGGTAGCTAACAACATTTCTAAATGGAAGGTTTTTGAAGGGGATAAACAAATTGTAGATTTCCAGACCAATCAGGATAATTTTAGGGATTTGGCCATTGATGATGAAGTATTCCAAGAAATACTGATAGAAACAGATCTCCATGAACATAAGAAAGGAATAGATCATTATGATGACAAACCCACGTTTCACACGATATAGGAGTGGCCAATATAGATAATATTTTTGACTTGAGGGAAAGAATCAGAGGGCCAAAGAATGCAAAAACATGGAGCTCATGTCCTATATACGAAACTATAAACCTAGGCTTCCCCGAGAATCTCAAGAATGTCAAATTAGGCAAGACAATGTCCAAAGAAGACATGAAATCTTATCTTAAACTATTTAAAGAATATCAAGATGTATTTTATTGGTCTTACTGAGAATTGAAAACATATGATACTCTCATTATCCAACACACAATCCCATTAAAATATAGAATACAACCCTTCCAACAAAATATTAGTAAGTAACACCCATCTCTGGAACCTCTAATGTATCAAGAGATGAAGAAATTATTAGATGCTAAGATTATCTTTCAGGTAAGACACTTTGCTTGGGTAGCCAATTTGGTGCCTGTTAGAGAGAAGTCTAGGGAGATTCATGTATGTGTGTATTTAAAAAAACTTAACAGAGTATCAAAAAAAGATAATTACCCAGTCCCACCCATGGAACAACTCTTACAGACAATATCCAGCTCTGAAATTTTTTCCCTCCTAGACGGTTTCTCGGGATATAACCAGGTCCTGGTCTCAGAAGATTACCGATTAAAAACAACCTTCCGAACCAAGTGGGGAACCTTTGCTTATAAACGCATGCCCTTTGGGCTGATTAACGCAAGGGTGAACTTCCAGAGGGCCATGGATGTAGCTTTTCAGGGATTGATTAACAAGTGTGTGGTAGTCTATTTAGATGACGTAATGGTATACTAAAAAAATAAGGAAGACCACATTCAACATTTGACTCAGATTTTTGAAAGGTGTAGGAAATATGGAATATCTTTGAACCCTAAGAATACCATATTTGGCATCGAGGAAGGGAAAACACTAGGTCATATTATAACTCAAGAAGGAATTAACATCAACCTTGAGCGGATAAAAGTAATATCTCAACTCCCCTTACCTCAGAATAAAAATGCCATGCAATCTTTCTTTTGGAAAATCAACTTTGTGAGAAAATTTACTCTTGATTTAGCCAAAACGGTTAAACCCTTACAAAAAATAATTCGTAAAGATGCATAGTTCAAATGGGACAAAGAAAAGAAATATGCTTTCAATAACATCAAAACTACCATCTCCCAAGCAGCAGTGTCACGAAGCCCTAATTTCAACAAATCTTTTTTCCTTTATACCTTTGATTCTAACCAATCCTTGGCTGCGGTACTTACCCAGAAGGATGATGAAAAAAATGAATCACCAGTATCATTTATGAGCACTAACCTCCAAGGAACCAAACTAAACTACCCTTCTATAGTCAAACATGCTTACGCAATATATAAAGCGGTAAAACATTTCAGATCCTTTATCCTGAAGAATCACACTAAAGTCATAGTACCTCATCCAATGGTCTGATATCTGTTCACTCAACAAGAGATGGGAGAAAGAATGGGAAATTGGATGGCAGTTTTCCAAGAATTTTATCTAGACATAAAACCTGCTAAAATAGTCAAGGGTCAAGGATTGTGTAAATTGGTCGCTCAGGCCCAAGATCTGATTAAGGCTGAAGACTTCAGTTGGGAAAATGAGTTGTCATTATGGTACAACGAAGCCTTATACGTACCTCCCAAGAAAGAATCTTGGTATGGAAACTTGTCTTATCTCCTACATCATGGAACTTGTATGAAAAACCTAAACCCCAGAGAAAGGAGATCTCTTAGGCTAAAATCTGCTCAATATCGCCTCATAAATTCTATATTTTCCATGTAAATTATGATGGAGTACTCCTTAGATGTCTTGAACACGATGATGCAAAAAAAGTATTAAGAGAAATCCATGATGGTCCAACAGGTGGACATTTTGCAAGAGAAACCACAACAAAAAATATTAAGGGCTAGTTATTATTGGCCTACTTTGTTCAGGGATGCTCATGCATATGCCAAGAAATGTAAATCTTTCTAGTTAAGTGTTGGTAGAGAAAAGAGGGCAGTCATTCTACTGCATCTGATGACCATATCTAGACCATTCGAATAATGGGGAATATATGTCATAGGAGAAATCACTCCCAATTCTTCGAAACAACATAAATATATCTTGACCGCTATATATTATTTTACAAGATGGACGGAGGCTATCCCTCTCATGCACATTAATTAAATGGTAGTAATCCAATTTCTAGAACTGCAACTAATAACAAGGTTTGGGATTCCCTCCGTTCTCGTTTTTGGAAATGTTGCTTACTTTTCTTCCCCACTATTGACAGAATTTGCCCTTGATAAGGGGATTGTAATAAGATATTTTTCAAACTACTACCTGCAAGGGAATGGGGTAGCAGAGTCAAATAATAAAAACCTGGTGAGGATTAAAAAAAATAGTTGTCGAAAATAAGAGGAATTGGCATAATTTTCTTTATAATGCCCTATGGGTCGATTGAGTAATGCCTAAAGAAGCCATAGGAAACTCTCTGTACTTTCTAGTATACGGACAAGAAGCCATTCTCCCAAACAGATTATATCTTCCATCTTTACAACTTACATAGGCATCAAGAGGTCAACCCTTATCCACTCTATATCAAAGGATTGATACCCTTCTCATGTTGGACGAAGAAAGGGAAAAGGATAAAGTTAAGTTCACCGCTCAACAACAGGTAGTTAAAAGATGGTTAGAAAAACAGAAGGCCAAAGAAAAAAATTTCGAATTAGGGGAGCTAATCTTGAATTGGGATAAGCAAACGAGCCCAAAGGAAAAGATCAAGGAAGGCACATACTGGTTGCAGAATATGAGGGGGGAATCTAACAACCTCCTGGTGAATGGCCAGGCCTTAAAACGATATTTCTCTTAAAAAAAAAAAAAAAAACTTTTGATGCTTTGTTTGAGTTATTGTTTCTTTTTCAGCGTACATTGTGATTAGGACAAGTATGTGGTTTAGGGAAGACCATTTTTTCGAACTCCTTTTCATTCTTTATTTTTTCTTGTTAATTTCTTTTGATTAAGTTGTGTGTCATAAAGGAATGGTTGACTTTAACGAATATAGTGGAGCAGACTCTGCTCCTGACTTACACTTACATGCAAAACAAGAGACACCCCTAGACACATATTTTCAAAATCATATTTATCTTTGTAAGCATACTAACTAGGGAAGCAACGAAATATTTTCCTAGTGGCGTGGTATAGCTAAAAGGAAGGATGGCTATCTAAAAAGAATCACATGTACCTATTGTTACACATAAAATTTCCACACATAGGTACCTCTCCCTAAGTGTCGCAAGTGTTGTAAAAGTGTGATATGCACCTTTCTAAGTGTCAGATACACTTCGACACCATGAAATAACATATGCCACAATCCCTAGTCAATGTGGAGGAGAAATATATTATATGAAGGTCAAAATACTATGTGCACATGAATTATTATTAATATTCATGAAAAGGAAATGAATTTAGTGTGAGAATCCACCTCACATTTTGTTTCCTATTTTTTAGGGGAGGTTGAGGATCTCATGGATGGTTGAAATATTTCCTCCTTAAAATCCTTGAGAGATATTTCCTCCCTAAAATCTTTAAGAGATATTTTCTCCCTAAATATCTTAGAGATTCCATTTTAGTGGATCTGATGAGTGATTCTCTCCATGGTGGTTAGCATCCAAATCCTATATAATGAGGGCTTTTCTATGGACAAGAAGAGGCGGATTAGACGTATCAAACTTATGATCTTGGGAGGAAGCTTTTGGATATCATCTTGGGATCATCGTGTAAGGGATGGACGAAGAGGACTTGGAGAGGCTGCTAGAACTACATCTACATATTGTAAGTGTCTTTTTATTGTTCTCATTAATATATGCTTGGCCTGTTTCCTTCTATTTTATGTATCTTTACATATGCTTGTCTATTATGGATGAATTTGGTTTAAACTAATCTTGGTAGAGTAGGAAGTCTTTATTTTTCTTCGTTGTCCATGGCATTGCATGTATCGTGTCGTGCTAAAGAGCTTGGAGATCAAGTTTAGATTGGATAAAGCGAGGACAAGCTTTGAAACAAGGTACATAATACCTTCCCCCTATATTTATTTTGATTAGCCTAACTATATTTAAAGGGATGTTAGTGTCCATTTTCATCTTTTTGTCTCAGTATTAGGGATCTAGAATCCAAGGGAAGATCCACCTATCCGCAAGGGGGATTTTTCTATAACAAAAATTGGCGACTTCACTGAGGAAAGACATTGACTTGTCTTTCTTTGGATCGTCTCTGCCTTTTTCCCACTTTTAAATCATTTTTATTGTTTGTTCCATATCTATTTCCTTTCTCCCCTCTTCATTGACAATTTCACAAAATTCTGGAAATTCTGGGTGAATTTTTCTGAGTTTTAAGCCTCTGTTCTGATTTTTTGGGAAGGGTAGCGCTCCCCTGGAGTGTATATCAGAGTGTTGATCTGTAATCAGCGCTCCCTTGCAGTGTATAACAGAGAACTACAATGATCTCTACCCTTGAAAACATGAGTGTTGATCTCCCTTTTTGGTGATTTCTTCCCTTTTATGCTTAGTTTTTTCTCAACCCTTTGTTGGAGGTCTTTTTCCCAGAGTCTGTACTTTGTCTTATGGCTTTGTTTGGGTTGAATTTTTGGTATTTATCACTTCTTTTGTTGTCTTATTTGAGATTTCAACCTTTTCCAAATTGCGATATTGATTTGCCTTATTTCTCTTGGTTTGGTTTGAATCTTGCGGAGTTTCGGGTTATCTGACTGATTGAAAAGGTCTGCAAAAGTTTGTTGGTCTTAAGTTACTTTTCAAATATTTCATTTTTGAATGATTTGAGACTTCATGCTTACCACAACCTAGCTTGGGTTTCTCTTTCCTACTGCTCGTTTTGTCAAGATAGTGGAGTGATTTCTCTTTCTCCTTATCGGTTTTTGGATTCTTCTCTAAACTTTCTTGTATTCCTTGAATGTTTGTCGATTGTCGATTCCTTGATTGAGTGAGTTATCTTCATTCATTTCTCATTATCCTATGAGTGCATGATTTGTTTGAAATCCTTTTTGCTTCATATCTCTCGTGTCTACATTCAACCTTTTTAATTTGATTGAAAGTAAAGGAGTGTTAAAGGATTTGCATTTGCTATCTTTATGTATTAGAATCAAACAAAGAATATAATTGCATTTTTTCTGTTGGATAGTCTAGATAACTAGGTTGCATTTAGCAAATTGCATTTGGGAATTGGGTGTTTTTGTTGAATAAAGATGAACCTCTTCTCCATCTCGCATGTAGGATTCATTGAATAAAAGATTTGCATATCATTTTTTTGCATTCTTTTAGAGTCGAGTCTATAAAACCATAAGTTTCACTTTCGCACCCTTGAGTAAACAACAACCCTAAAATGAAGCGCTTATAAAATTGATCAGACACTTTTATATTTTCTAGTAGTGAATCTACATTAGCAAGTGTAGGGATTTGGAATAGGTTGTGAGGATAACTTTCCAAAGCCATCAAACAAACATAGAATCTTGTGCTAGGGAGTGGTAAATCCAATTGTTC
>ML806242.1:96666-120112 GCA_009831015.1 Picea engelmannii | reverse complement strand
GGATGTCTTAGAAATATGCCACATTATTGTAGATAGGCTAAAAATCCCATCCTTTCCCTCACCCATCACCGTCTCATTCAATTACTCATCCAAAAGGGTTTTTCCCAACAAAACCCTCTCCTAAACAATCCACCCATAAACCCTCAAGAAGCTATTGAACATCCTGAAAACCCTCATGAAGAGAAACCACAAAACCTTCCTGATCCTCCGGAAATACCTATTAATCTGCCTACAGATCCAATTGATCCAATTAACCCTCATACCATACCAAGTCCACCCCACAATTTACCAGAATCATCTACTCCTACTGTTCATATCCTTAGCGATGATTCTGAAGCAAATAAACTTGATAACCCTCCCTGGTCCATCACTGAGGAAAAACCCACTCACAAAGGAAAGAAGAAAACTACTACTTTTCCTACCTTTTTACCTAAAAAATGAACGAGGGCTTCAACCAAAGCAACAACTGCTGCCACTCCCCTAACCCCCAACCCATTTTGCTAAAAGCCCATACACCTCCACCCTCCCAAATCCTGGAATTTTTACCTGTTCAACCCATAGGCACTGAAACACAAGAACCAGCTATAGTTGTTACAGAAGAACCAGCTATAGTTGAAACACAAGAACCAGCTATATTTGTTACACAATAACCAGCTACAGCTGAAACACAAGAACCGGCTATAGTTGTTCCACAAGAACCAGCTACAGTTGAAACACAAGAACCAACTGCTGACTTCATTCCTGAAATACAAGAATCAGATGCCCAGGGTGCTGCAACATCATTTTATTTACATCAAGTAGTTGTCACACAAGAACCAGCGATTCATTCAGTAGCTGTCACACAAGAACCAACTACTCATTCAGTAGTTGTTACACAAGAACCAGCTACAGATGAAACACAAGAACCAACTGCTGACTTTATTCATGAAATACAAGAATCACATGCCCAGGGTGCTGCAACACTATTTTCTTTACATCAAGTAGCTGAAACATAAGAATCAGTTGTTGATTTTGTAGCTGCTCCACAAGAACCAGCTACTGAGGTTGTGAACATTACACAAAAACTAGTCACCCCTCTTGATACACCTATGACAAATCAACAACCAGAACCAACAATGGCTTCTCTCTCACAAGAGAATGAGTTTCTAAGATTACAACTGGAAGCTTACAAGAAAGAGCTGGTAATGGCAAAGGAAGCCTATGACAGGGAACTTAATTTGTATACCTTAGCTCACGTAGCGGCCATGGTAGAGAAAAACACAAAAGATGATCAGTATAGAGAGTATATGTGTAGCCAATGTGGGGATATTTATGATCAAGCAGGCTACAAAGTGGTTCAAATCCCAATGCCTGGAGCTTCCCCTGCACCCATGACTTTTGCAGTTAGAAAAGAGGAACGCCCTACTATTACACAAGAACCAGTAGGACCTTCAAAAAGAAAAGCTAATCTAGCTGCTGTTTTCATTAGTGAAACTGCTCAAACTTTTCCTATTGATGAATCTACCCCTCCTTGCAAGATCAGTACCCCTACTTTTGTGGAACAAGCCACTCAGACTCTACCTCACCCTACCACTTGTGATGCTGGAACACAAGCTCAACCATGGAATGAGCACGTAATAATGAACAAATGGAAAAAGGAGTATGCTATTACACAGGACAAATGTTTCCAGGAGCACAGACTACTTTGGATGAACCACATATATTCAAACTGGGAAGCTTTGGAGAAAACACGCAAAGAATATCGTGCCCATAAGAAGCAGAATGAGGAGTTAAAAAGCAAATTGCTCCTGATGTTCAATTTGGCACAAAAATTGTTGGCTGCTAGGAAACCATCCTCAAATTACTCTCTTTTCCTTACAGAACGACTTGCATTCTTTCAGATGAAATCAATCAAAGAAGGAAGACCCTATGCAGTGTTAAAACCAGAAGATTTTGTTCAAACTTTTGCAGAAGCCTCTACTATTGATCAACATCTACTATGTGAGTTATATCTTCATAATGAATCCATTCCTGAGAACAGACAGCTTAATCTTAATCCTCTTGTTGGTGATATCCAGATTCGAGCACTTGCCTCCTTCCTTGCCAACCAGATTACATGTCAGAATGATTTTCTAGTTGCCAAGCATAATGAAGATAACCATCTCCTTTGGATACGGCTAGAACCACAGAACGTTGCCACCTTTGTTGCAGAATATTATCATTTTTTTAAGAAACCAGGGATAATTCAATATATACGACAACTACAGGAAACAGTACTTTAGGATTGTCAACAGTTTATTAAATCCACAGAGACTGTTGCCCTAAAAGAAAATAACATGTTTTGGCAATAATATTCTGAGAAAAGGCAGGAGCACAATCCCTTTAGTCCTACCAATCTTGAGATAACAATCTTCTAGGTACCTAGTTACATCAAATGTGTCCAGCAATGTGCTGAAAATTCTATAGGTTATCAGTTCTATTTTCCCATTCTGTGGATGCCAGCAGAGAAGTATCAAGTTCATCATAGGTTGTCCAAGAAGGTTGAAGTAGCAGCCTAGAAAAGGCTACAACATGTTCAAGGATTCAGATCCCCAACAGAAAGTACTTTCTACAGCTACTGCTTAAGTAATTTGCATGCCCAGAGTCAGTATTCGTATTTTGATTCAGATTGAAGTTGCCTAAGGACATGCAACGCTTTTAGTTGGGGGGAATGTTAGGACCCTATAATGTACCTTTTTGTTCATACTTTTTGCTATCATTACATCCTTTTCCCACTCATTTTTAAGCTTACATTATCACCTTAATCTATTTTTCCAAAGGTATATAACGCTTCTTCTCTTTGCTATATGTTTAACTTGTTTTACATGTAATTTTACATTACTTTCATACTTAGACATTAATCAGAAATATATAGTTGCTAAAACAGTTTGAAGACTACAGTTAATATACCATTGTTGCTTGAAGACCACGTTGCTGAAACAGTCAAATAGTACGCAAATCCCGTTGCTGAAACAGTCCATGATTTACGATGTTGAAACAGTATTTCACATACAGCAATAACAAGAAAAGATAATTAAAGGAGTTGATACACTGGCTGCAACAGTTGTACCTCAAGCCAGCACCATTACAACCATCATTTTTTCTTGAAGACCACATTGCTGAAACAGTCAAATAGTGCGCAAATCCTATTGCTGAAACAGTCTGTGATTTGCGATGCTGAAACAATATTTCACATACAACAGTAACAAGAAAATATAAACAGTATTTCACATACAACAGTAACAAGAAAAGATGGTTAAAGGAGTTGTTACACTAGCCGCAACAGCTATACCTCAATCCAGCACCATTACAACCATTGTAACGACATTTTTCTATGGAAGATCAGAATATCCTATTCCAACATAGAAGATTAGATCAAACTAAGAATAGGATTTGTATGTACACATGTAATTTTATGCTTAATTGTATTAAGAGGATTCTCCTCTTTAAATAGGGGAGAAATCAGCATTAGAGGGAGATTACGGAAGGCTTAGCTAGAGGGGAATTACAGAGAAGGAGTGTGTTCACTTTTCATATTGTAACTTGTCACATTGGACAGATGAATAAAATATCATTCTGAGCATTTCTTGTTAGTTCCTTTCATTTCTGGAGAATCTTTTGAGAAGGAGAGGGCCCACCTTCTTCACAATATTCGCCCATTATTTTCTGTAGTGTGTTAAGTATTGTTTTTATTCATGCCTTGTTAAAACTCTATTTTGTTGAAACTCTGTTTCAACTGATTGTTGCATCGTTTTCATTCAGTTCATTCCTAGGTAATTGTTGATCATTTTGATTAGAAATTCTATTTTCAAAATGAGTTTATGAAAGTTTGATAGTCAAAGACAGGTGCTGAAGATTCCTACTTTGGGGAATAGGGTCCTTTTCTCTATTACAGAATAGTTAGTCTTCTTTGCAGTATGCTGAAAGGTTCCTTTTCCCTAGGCTGTTGTTTCTTAATGTAATCCAGGATTCTTGTAATAATTATTTTCCTTCAAATCTTGAATTCTACAATATATAGATTGCTTTTACTGTAATTCAAAGTAGAACTTCAATCTGTTCAAAGCAAGGTGTGATTAGTGTAACTCTTACTAGAACTTTGGATTACTTTTGAGATTGAGCATATACAGTGTGTGATTGCCTTTGAAATAAATAGACTTCCCTAGGTTGACAATTTATGTAACACTTGATTGTTTTAATTAATAAACAATTATAGTGACCAACATTACAGTCCTGAAGATGCAACGTGGGAGCATGAGAATACCATGCGAGAGGTGTACTTGCATATTTTTGAAGATTTTTGAAGAATTTTTCTTGTACATGTGTATGTAATGCACTAAGTATGGTGCATAAATAAGGGGGAAGGGAATGTAATACCACTAGGAAGAACCACAATTGTAAATGTGCATATGCTTTATAGGATAGTGAGTCAGGATGTTTTGGGCCTAAGTGCTTTTGTATATATGTTTTGAGGCCAGAATGTATGTGTGATTATTAGGCTAGAGATACAAGATGATAAAATACCAGTGAGCCTATCATTGTGATATGTAATCACACTTGATAATATTAATAAAATACATCACTATTGTAGACCAAGTCAGACGAAAGAGTATGGGGAGCTATGACTCCATGAGAGTGAAAGGGGACTAAGCACTTGAGAGAAAAAAGGGGCTTAAGCCAAGGATTAAAATAATACTATTCCTAAAGTACAAATTCATTTGATATATTTTATTTTAAGTTTCTAAAGGTTGTAAATGTATCACCAACTGGATTCAAAGGTAGTTCATAAGGTGACAAGTCCCAAGTTAATACCATGCAAATATATTGTTGGGGATTATTGTAATTCCATCATTCACTCACTCACTTCATCCATCATTGGTACATTTATTGGAGTGTAAGTTGAATATGGTTACCCTATAAATTCTTGGTGGTTTGGGTTGAAGAAGCAGGTTTTCAGGCACATGGAGCAATTTCCTCTAGGTGAGAGAATCTTTAGGATAGTTTCCCTATGTTTTGGGAAAGTGGGTGTTGAACTCTTGAGAAACCTTGTGTTCAAGGTGCCATATATCTCAAAGAATTCATGGATGTCCTGTTGTTGAATCCCTAGAAGGGAAGTGGTTAGCTGGAGGACCATTGAGTAGAGAAGGGATACACTTTATAGGGTGGAATAGGCTATGGGGAATGAGAGGTTGTGATCTAGGAAATGTTTCTAGAGTTAGCACATTATCTTGTGCTTTATTATGTTGTTGGTCAGACCTTAGTTTGGCTTATATAAATTTTTCCCTGGTGGATTCATATCCCCATATCGGGGATGACTCACTACTGAAAAATTATGATCAGTGTGGTCTATGGCTAGGAGGAACGTCTAAGGTATACACACAGTTGGTGATTTAAAAAAATATATAAGTGTTCTTTTATGTGTTCTTATATGCTGATTAATGTGTTTATGTTTATACTAATTATGTTGTTGAAAATGTACATAATTGTATGCATATATAAAATATTGTTAGAACTGCATAATTGTATTCATATGTAAGGCATATTGTTAATTAAAATAGTGTTAGAGGGAAATGTTTTTTGCGGCATGGCTTAGCTTCGGGGATGGTATGTTACAAATGGGGTCAATATCCCAATCATGTCCTATTTATTATGTTGGTTCCTCTATAATATTTGGGCCAGCCAAAAAAACATAGGGTTTATGGTTGCCTCTAGTTATGAGGATTTCCATTTTTAAACACTTTAAATATTTTTTTATTTTTCCCTAAAGTTACAAGCTTCAAGAAAGTTTAAAACAAAGGAGAACAAAATATTTTATGATTTGAATGTGTATGAGTTGTCATCCATGTAAAAAAATTTCATTATTTTCAAGAATGCACTATCAACTAGTGAGTCATTAGACCACCACTATAGGAAACAAATGCCATTGTAATGGCAATATCCCTATTGTTAATGAAAAATGTTATGAAAATAAATGGATATGTTGTTTTCTTTACCTTATTGTGTTCTTTACATAATACTAAATCATAAAAATAATTGATCCAATATTTTTTTGTTGGAATGCAGTCAATAAAACATGATTAGCATAACATTTTCATGGTTGTTGTGATGTGACACTAACACTAAATAAGCATTTATAAATAATTACATCCAAAGTGCCAACTTTAATAATAGTATTTTCTTACAAGATGACTTGTTTAGTAATAGAAGTGACCTCTATAAAACCCCAGTCACTCAATGAGGCTAAGAACAACTTTCCATCAACAAACAGATTCACTTTCTATTGCTTCTTAGGAATTGTTATGTTTTCCTTTTCATGTCAATTTTATATTTTTCAAAAATGATATAAATAAAATAAGAAAGAACATTTATATTGTAATGTCTATTTGAAATAGAAATATCTAGAACATTTATATTGTAATGTCTATTTGAAATATAAATCTCTATTATCCTTTTCAAATCAGAGTCAGCATGGTTTGAAGCAACAATAGTTTATGACTACCATAATGAAATGTGTCCACTATTGTCAAATCACTCTAGCATGATTGGATTTCGAAGGTTTCATTCTGTAAGGTTTCCAAGGTTCAAAACTCGCGATAGTTTGAAGGAGACACCCAAAAAATCCATCCATGTTAACAGTTGGTGTGGTCCAATCCAAGTCCAATCCCCAGGTGATTTTAGCGGCTTAAATGCTCCTAATTCATAGTTTCTTATACCACATGCTAGTCCTGTAGGCAATGAACATGCTAGAAAACAAAAAAACTTTATCCATTGCTAATTTCCTCATAATAATAAATAACAAAAATTGATTTGTGAAATTACATGTGCTTGATATATCATCGAACACTAGTGGTGTTGGTAGATATCTTTTGGTTTCATGAATTAACTTCCATCTTTTTAGGATTGTTCATGTACTTGGACCATATACCCTGCCTAAGGTGTTGGTAGATATCTTTTGGTTTCATGAATTCACTTCCATATTTTTAGTATTGTTCATGTACTTGGACCACATACCCTGCCCAAGGAATTGTGTTGGAGAAGTTTCTAACCAATGTCATCTTAGGTTTTTTCCTTGTACCACTTAATTTTTTTTTAAGTATATAGAGTGTTTGATTCTTAGTGTAATGATTAATTTACATGACAATAATTATTTTTGGAGACAAAAGAACTATCTTAGAATTGGCAATTAGGGTTTTATAAAGGACCTACTTATGGCCACATGCATGTCTTTTAACAAAGGTATTTTTTTAGGGGTTACTTATAGACAAAAGGATAAATTTTAAGATAATTTTTTAAGGTTAGAGAAAATTCTATATTATGTAAATAGATTATATTTCACTTTATCTCACAACCTTGTTATTATTTTTGTTATTATTTTTAGATATAAATAGCTAAAAGATGTACCCAATGATGAATCATATTCACCTATTTTCAAAGGGGAAAGAGAAATTTGGAATCATAATAGCCTATTTACAATCAAAGGGAACAAAGTTTCTCCATTGCAAGGGGTTGTGTTTAAAGAAAATAATCCATGGATTTTTTTAAGGTAAACTATAATTAAAAAAAGACAAATTTTATGAACATTTTAGGTTGGATAAATTTTTATATTAAAATAATTTGTTTAATTTTTGTCATATTATGGTATATTCAATAGTGTTTTAGAAGTAATATTTTGTATCAATATTTCCATTTATTAGTTTTAGTAAGCATTATGGAGAGAACAAAACTAGGTCGAGTATTGTGGCTAGTTTTCCTTCAGTGAGTGTTCATTACTAAAATAAAATTAGGTTACATGTTGGATCCATTTTTTCTTGTTTTTATCTAATGTAATGAGTATATCTCTCTTTGCATTATATTAAGATTTAATACTCATTTTATTGTTCCATATACTATGTAAAACCCTAGTTTGATACTTTGATCTATTTTTGCATTATATTAAGATCTAATACTCATTTTATTGTTTCATATACTATGCAAAACCCTAGTTTCATACTTTGATCTCTTTTTACCTTCTATTAAGATCTAATACTCATTTAATTGTTTCATATCTATGTAAAACCCTAGTTTAATACATTGATTTATTTGTTTAAGATCTTGTTGTTATAGTTTGTGGTTAATAATGTTTTGCACTATATCAATATCTAATAATTATTTCATCATTTTGTATACTATGTAAAAAACTAATTTAATACTAGATCCATCTTTTTAAGTTATTGTTGTTTCAATTTGGGGTCAAGAAATAAGCTAATTGTGAAAAAATAAGATTAGTCAATCCATCAAGTAATTTGGGTCATTGAAAACGCACGTCGTGTATTCTCCATGGATTTGTTTTCAATGGCTCTTGTGGAGATTATTTTGTATGAGACATTTAGGGTGCTAACTTTCATTAGAGCCTATGTAACCCTTTTTTTTCTTCATTCTCTTCATAAGAAATATTACATAGAAAGTAATCAGTCAATAAGTATAGATCTTACTTCAATGTTAGAGTATTGAAGTTTTTAATGATGTTACAGGATTATTGAATTCTCATTTTATTTTCATTCCTAATAGGGTATTGATCTATTTATTACCATTTTTTATTCATGAAGGATTAGATCAATGTCTCTAACAGGATTGAAAACATATTCAAAGACAAAACTCAGAACGACTATGACAAGTGTACTTCAAATAGACCATGAAAAAATTGTACATGATTTGCTAGTATGTGTTATAACCCTAAATTCCTCTACGTATACATACCTGGTTGTTGGCCCTCTTACTTGGTATTTTTTCCAATCCATCACTGAGTTGCTCTTCCAGAAAACTCATTTTTTAAAGATGTACGCTCCTTGCACCAATATTGCCTACGTACATATGCTTTTTACACCACTACAGCCCGCATACGTTCGCTAGTTGCACCACTACATCTCGCGTATACTTGCAAAAGTTGAAAAAAATAAAAAGTTGCGAGGAATTCGTTGAGATTACGAGCTATTGGGTAGTTTCCCAACTAACCCACCACCTATAGCCCATCACCCAACTAAATAACCATAATTTTATCATATAAAAGGAGGTGTTGCAGTCTCATTCCACATCTAGACATAATAACAGTGAAACTCTGCCCATTTCACATCCCCTCCTTGCCCCAAGCATTTGCAGCCTTGTTGTGAGAATTGCCTCAGAATTCCTCATTTTTCCCTTTTTCCTCCATTAGAACCCATTTAATTTCCCAAGAAGAAGGTTGAGAGGATAAAGATACGTGGATGTGCACTTGGAGCTTGGTGAAGAGGAGCCCGAACCAGGTTCGTGGAACAGTAGCCAGCACTGGTTGTAAGTAATCATTATATTATCAATAAAAGAAGTACTTTTCCTGTCCCAATTATAATGTATGGAATTTTATCATTTGTTTTGTGTTATTAATCTAACATCTAACCCTAATTTTATATATGAATTGCATGCTTGTAGTTTTCTGTTTATCTATTTTTGAATGTTGGCCGACCTTGGGAGGAGGCGTGCAAACAGTAAAAGATACAAGTGCAAGAGGATCATCATCGGACGTAGAGTAGAGGTACAGTTACCCGATCCTTCTTAATTTTCTTTTCTTGTATTGAGTTGTGGGCATGTTTGGGGTAGTTAGAGAAGTAGGAGACTTTTACACGGTTATTGATCTGCCTACATTGTAAACCCTGGTGTAGCCATAGGGGGGGTTTCCCACTAGAATAACTGGTGACCATACTGGTGAAACCTCTAGAGTTTTAGGGGATTTTTTGGGTGTTTGATTGGTTGTATTACCTTTTGAGTTTATGTGAGTCTGTTGAGTCTTTCAAGGGATTTTGGTCACCTATTGGTGCCATACCAGTTCTCCCTACCCTGTTAGTCTATCTATTTATTTCTTTTTTTGAGTAATTACAAAGGGTCAGCTTGCATACATACGTGCCTTGTCTAGTAAACAGCACGCGTACATACGCACGCTACTGAAACAACCGATGCGTACATGTTTCAAGAAACTGTTTTTGAAAAAGGAGCCAGTCAACCACTTTCCTGATTGAAGTTCTTCTTCTCAGGGTTTCTCGACAAAGTTCAGACTCCTTGTTTTTACAGTCGTAGCTTGGGTTAGATGTCAATTTGATTATCTTTTGAAGTTTTCTTATGTTTACTTTGGAAAGGGTTTTAGGCGAGTCTTTGAGTTTTTGATCAACCTTTTTGGCATCTTTAGTGACTCCTTAAGATCCACAGTGGGCCAAAGGTCAGTTTTTTGGTCTTGTCTGGTATTTCATTTTCTCCCTTTCATCTTCTTTAAAGAAAAGTGAAAAAAGATTTATTTCAAGTTTTCTTGTTTTAAAGCATACTTAAAAAAAAAAAAAAGATTTTTCTTTCTTAGTTTGGTTAAGTAGTTGGGTTAGTTATATTGCTTGTTAGGAAAAAGAGTTATTTTCCTAAGTTCTTTACTAATTTCTTAGAACATTAAGTAGCTCGTAGTCGAGCGAAATTTCGTTTTAGGTCTTCCTTTAAAAGATCTTAGAAAAATTTAGTTATGAAAAGTTGGTTAAAGAGTTAGTTGCAAATATTTATTGTTAACTAGAAGTAATTTTTCTTTCATAATTTCGTTTATTTATCCTTCTTCGTCTCCCATACACATCACTAGTTTCACTACCATTTCCTTTGAGTTAAAACAAGCCATTTAAAATTAACGCTAAAATTAAAATCAACTAGACTTTTATGTTTGTAGGTTCAATCAACTAGTTTAGGGCTAGAGCCTTGGATCAGGTTGGAGAGGAAATTCTTCAAGGATTATCAACAAACGTTGGAGTCAGAGCTAGGGAGTGTTTAAAATTCCAATGAGGTGAAAGTTATCCGGGACCCCCCTCTAACACAGGGGCTAAACACGAGGTCATGTGAGGAAAGGTAGCGGAGATAAACCCTCCAAATCTGGACCAAGCATAATGAGGAATGCATATTGAGGATCTGTCTTGGGATAATATCGCTCACATTTGAATACAGAGCTTCGTGGACCTCAAATCCATTAGAGATCCTTAGTTGTCTTCTAGACTGCTTGCTTTTGATACGCTCGACAGTTTTTGGGATTGTTATCCTGCTCATTTTTGTCCACCCGAATGTCGATTGTACTTGCCTAGTGATTGTTTACGAGCTGGCAACTTAGTTGCCTTTATTCTAGTTACTTACACAGGTGACTGCATGGGTATACCATGGTACCTAGGGAAAACGTTGGGCCATGCTTTGCAGAGTATACGCTTTACAAGGTGCTTCCTTGTTCGAGTTGCACTTGCATCTGTAAGTTGCTCTAGTGTTGGCTAGCGTAATTATTCTTCCAAATAGATAGTGGTTTTCTTGGTTTATCTTGTAGGAACTTTTCTAGTGAGTTCTTACTTTTAAACATTAGTAAAATCCTTATTGTGTCATTGATCTTTTCACAAAGTGGAAGATCAAGAGCTTCGTCGGTCACGAAGGATTTAGGGCCTGTCACCAGTTGAATTGGAGCCACCACCACCACCGTTATGGTGAAGACTTGACCAGCAAGGGTCAGTCGAAGGGACCAGGCTGCATGAAACTACCCCCGAGCCAGCTCCGAGAGGTGAGTACTCGAATCCAGAGGAACCTACTATTTCTGACCTTGGAGGAGAATCTCTCGGGCTAGCCAATACTCCGATCACTAACTTGTCAGTGCCAATCTTGGTACAGGTTGTCCCTTCGAGGATAACACCTTACGAGCATCATATAGTCTTGCAAGCAGCTATGGAAGAAAATGTTTCTACTTTATCCGAGAGTCCCCATACTCCCATTTTGGCTACAACCACAGGGGGCATGCCCCCTCCTAACCCACCTTCCCTGGTTCAAACCACAGTGGTCTCGACACCCTCTACTTCGGGCAGTGGTTCGATTCCATCTTCAGAAGCGACCACTGCTCCGTTCACACAGAGTGTGATGGGCCCTCCATTTTCATATGGAATTCCTAGCTTTGATACAAACTCTGTCCTCACCTAATCCACCCTACAGACCATGGGTCTAAGGGTAGGGAGCTCAAAATATCCTTTGCAAGTGATCCTGGGGGGCACATTAGCCTCCTATAATGTTATCCCTTATGGTGGGGGTCGTATACCTCCTTCCCCTCACTCGTCGGTGCATTCTAGCCACCCGTCGGGCCAAACACGAACTACAACTTGTTTGGAGTAGGAAGTCTAGGACCTTCTTCTTACACCACATCGGTGGGATCCATGTCGTTCTCTTTGTTCGGTGCATTTGGTAATAACACCTTTTCATTATCTCTCATCTCACCAGGGGAAACCCTGTTTTTGGACAACCGAATCCTATGGAGGGTACTATTCCTACACATGGGGAAAGTATCAGAGTTTTCTCCTCACAAGGACTTTGGAATTCTTGGCAGTGATCAGTTCCCTTATCAGGGATGTCGGTCAAGGGTAACCCCTTCCATGGTCAATGGAACCCTAGGAAATGCTCAATACCCATGCCCATCAGATCGGCAGGGGGAAACCCCTTCCAGAATCTTTAGAACATAATGATGGGAGCGATCCTCGCCCAACCTTCATTGTCCAACTACAGGAATCATCCGATGATGTCCCAACAAATGCAGTATCTATACATTGGCCAAAGACATGGTGTTTACCAGAACCTTCGTCGGCAACCCAACTTTTTCTGGAAACCTGGTGCCAGTCAAACTCCAGGCTCCCTTTTTCCGGTACATAGTACCCAGCCCAAACTACTATTTCTAGAAACGTTACATTTTCCAGACTTGTCAAGGTTACTTAACGAGCCAATTTTCAATGATCTGCGTTGGCCTCCCATGCCAACTAAGTTGCCCTCAGATATTCCAAAATTCGAGGGAAATCCTGGCGAAGATCTAGGTGATCATGTGACAAATTTCCACCTATGGTGCTCATCAAACTCGCTGCAAGACGACTCCATACAATTGTGCATGTTTCAACGCACTCTTATTAGGGGTGTTGTGAAATGGTACATCAAGCTCGACCGCTCAAGATATTCTTACTTTAGTGAAATGGCGATGGTTTTCCTTAACCATTTCCAACTACCAGTGAGATACGATGTCGACAATGAATTGTTGGCCAACTTTGAGAAGACCAAGGTTGGTTATATCTTAGATCACATCTGATAATGGTGGTGGTGGAAGAGTTTGATTAAGGTCCAGGTCCCACCAGATTTCCTGCTGGAGTGGTTCCTGAAGTCTTTGGTACCGCAATTATCCAATGACATAGCAACTTTGGGAGTGTTTTCAGAGGAGGAGGCAATAATGAGAGTGCAACAACTCAAATTGATATACTCTCATTCTGGTTTACTCTATGATATTTTTCTAGATGTGCCACAGTCCATCCTTGACAAGGCCAGACAAAATTTTGGACCACATGCTGATGGTATAGTTGGTTCAGTACAAGCAAAGTCCACTAGTCAACTGTCAAATCAATTACAACAATTGTCGATACAATAGATAGCGACCAGCCAAACATCTGGTTCGGTTGTTCCCCCTACCCAAACGTCAGACGTACACAGTGTGAATTCGATGAACCCGAAGGCCAACCAACATCCCGAGAGAAAGAAGAAACAACAAAACAAGAAGGATAAGGGGGATAATAAACCCAACAACAATGTTGGCGGGGGCAACACAGAGATGAGAAATTTGAATTATTTGTGTAACCTTTGCATGGAGGACCACCTGACTCACTTGTGCCCTCGACTTGAGGAGGCCCAGAAGTTATTGGCACGGCAGTAGCCTATTGTGTTAATGAACCCATTTCGACATGGGAAAAATATGACTCAAGCCTCTCCGAGCATGGATGGGGGTAGTCAAGGACCCCCCGTGTCTTCTTGTAATCCCTCGGTCGTGAACGTTTATATGATGAAAGGTGACACTTACATAGCAACTAGAGTGCATGATTACGCAATTTCGAAATCTATTGAAAAGGGTAAAGAAGCCGTAAACCCATGTGTTCCTCTCCATATTGAGAGGACGATGGGTGAAACAATGACACGCATCCTGAAAGGGGCGTTCAAGAAAGCTTCTCTTAATCCGAATGTGAGGGCTGCCTAGAACTACTCTATGGTCGAGGATTTTCACAAACCCCTTGCACAATGTCTACTTTGGAGGTCCTCCAGAGCTTCCCTACATAGAGAAAGGCTTTGTTATCCGCCTTGGGATCTGCAAAGACTTGTAATCAAGGAACGATCATTCTCGACACGAATGACTTAAAACCTCATCTCCCCTACAATGTTGTGTTTCGAATAGTAGTGGGTTACACCATGAAATATTTTACTCAGAATATTTTCTGTATAATGCTTGATGAGGGCGCCTCAACATGCGTGATTTCACTGGCGTGTTGGAATTCCATTGGCCAACCCATTTTGTCTCCGTCCCCTACTCTGCATACTACTTTCAATGGTTGTTCTTTCAAACCACCTGGAATCATCCCTTGTTTCCCCGTATAGTTAGGAGGGAATACTGTGTGCATCAAAGTTGAAGTGGTCTATGCGCCTCTCGACTAAAACCTTATGTTTGGAAGGAATTGGACCTATGTAATGCATGCATTGCTTGCCACATTTTTTCGAGTCTTGTTGTTTCCACACAAGGGTTGAATCATAACCATTTACTATTTGTCCTTCTCTCATCCTGACCCTTCATCAGGGGCATCCACGATCCCAATGATTGATAACCCTCATCCCGACATCGTCAATGTAGGGGTTGGTTTGTGCCCACCATTGATGGGTACTTTTGATTACCTGCCTCCTTCTGGTGATGTCAAGCTCATATCGGTTGTCCCCAACCAGCCTAGGGATGATATTTTTCAAGTGTCGTCATTTCGAATGATTTACTTTCATGATTCGTGGACTCTTCCTTCCCCATCAACCTCGATGGAAGGGACGGGAAATCCTAGCATGGCCATGCCCTTGCCACAATAGAAGCTGTGTACAGTATTGTTCAGCAAGATTTCATCGACCCTGATCCAACTCCCCCACTGGAGTTAGATCTGATTCTCAAGCCTATCTGGGCTCAAGGTTCCCTCGCCACTACAAATTATTTAGACTTGGTCTTTCCTTTCAGATGAGGAAATTATTGAGGCATTGACTGGTCTGGAAAGACCCTAGGATGATCTCCATCATAGATCATATTTCCTCCCAGATTTGAAGAAAACAGAGGTGGGTGATTTTGTTTTGACTATGACTAGATATAGGTCTTGCCCTATTAATCCTCTAGCTATGCACGCAGTTTAATCCAAGGGAAATATGGAAAGTATCGTTGAAATGATTCCTATAGATATCTCTAGAACCCCTGGCATCATGGAGAATGTTTTCATCAGAGTGGACTACTCCCTCGAGGAGATTCAAATCTACATAGACTTATTTAAGGAATTCTGGGACGTCTTCGCCTGGTCTTACGAGGAAATGTTAGGAATCGATCCAAGAATCGTCAAACATGAGATAAAAACTTATCCTTACGCTAAGTCAATCCGAAAGAAGCTTCGTCCGATGAATCCTCGGAAAGTAGTAGCTATTAAGGTTGACGTAAAGAAATTGTTTAAAGTCGGTTTCATATACCCCGTACATTTGACACAATGGGTGTCAAATCTCATTCTAGTTAATAGAAAAGAGGGTACGATTCATGTGCGCATGGAATTTCATGACTTGAACAACGCCTGTCCAAAGGATAATTTCCCCACCCCAATCATCAATTAGATTGTCGATTTATGCGCAAGATGTGAGGTATATTCATTCATGGATGGTTTTTTGAGATACAACCAAATTCAGATCAAACCCGAAGACCAGCATAAAACATATTATATTTTTCCATGGGGAACATTTGCTTATTAGAAGATTCCTTTTGTCCTAAACAATGTTGGAGCCACTTTTCAGCAGGCCATGTCTTTTTCTTTCCACGGCCTTATACATATAGTCGAGGCTTATCTCGATGATCTAGAATCATGCTATCGCAAGAGATCTGATCATCCCACACACCTCCGACTAATATTTGAACGATGTCGCTACTGTCGAATTCACTTGAATACTAAGAAATGCAGTTTCTGTGTGATGTTGGGTTGTCTTTTAGGTTTCATAGTTTTGACAACAGGGATCATGGTCGATCCTCTGAAAGTTGAGGTGATAGTTCAATTGCCTCCCCTATGCAAAGCCCCCCAACTTCAAAGCTTACAAGGGAAAGTGAACTTTCTATGGAATTGTATTGCAAACTATGTCGATATCACTAAAGGCTTCATGTGTCTATTTAAAAAGGGAGTCCCTTTCTGTTGGGACGAAGCCGCTCAGCGCTCTTTGAAAGCATTGAAACATGCCCTTACATCTACCCCTCTACTTCGGCCACCCAATTATAATAAAGATTTATTATTTTACTTGGTCGTTGCAGAGTTGACCATCGATATGGTCTTGGTTCAAGAGGGTGATCTTCTTGAAGAGCATGTGATTTATTACCTAAGCCAAGGCCAGGTTGGGTCGGAACTCAACTATTCCCATGTTGAGAAGCTTGCATTGGTAGAAGTGCATGTTGTCTAGCAGTTCCGTCATTATATCTTGCTTCGCAATACCAACGTCATTGTTGTTGTGAATCTATTTTAATACTTGTTGACACGACGAGTAATTGGCAGAAACATCAATAGATAGATTGTTATCCTCTAGGAATTTGACTTGGATTTTTTTTCCGCAAAATCCAAAAAGTCGTTGGTTTTTGTGGAAATTATTTCGAAAATTTTGGTTGAATTAGGTGATGTTATGCCTGAAGAGTCGCCTATTAAAGGAGATATTTTTCTGATCACATCTTCAGACTCATGGTATGGATATATACTAGTCTATCTCTAGAATTTTAAGTTCCCCACTTCTGCTTCTCGCGATGAGCATCTACGAATACGCCATCAGGCACAAAACTATCTCATACTCGATGACACTTTCTATTGTCGAGGTGTAGATTGCATTCTTCGTTAGTGCCTTATACACAAAGAAGCAGAACTTTTTCTTAATGATTTCCACACTGGAGCATGTGGTGGTCATTTTTTTGGGTTGGCAACAGCCCAAATGATTCTACGTGTTGGTTACTTTTGGCCTATGTTAATCAAGGATTGCGTTGAGTCAGTGAAGAAGTGCCACTCATGTCAGATCTTCTCTTGGAAGATGAGGGCACATCCTGCTCCCATGTTTCCCATCATTGTTGTTGGTCCCTTCACCAAGTGGGTGATTCATTTTACTACATGCCACCCAGCTTCAACCAAGGGGCATCGTTATATCATTGTAGTGGTAGACTACTTCACAAAGTGGGTCGAGGCTATGCCAACATTTAACAATGATGGTGAAACAAGGACTCTCTTCATTTTTAACCAGATAGTAGCAAGGTTCGGCATCCCGAAGGACATTTTCACTAACCATGGCAGTCACTTCCAGAAAAAAATGATGTCTGAGTAAACATCAAATCTTGGGTTAAGGCAAGAGCATTCATCACCCTACTACCCACAAGCAAATGGTCAGGTGGAGGCTGTGAACAAGTCTCTCAAGACTATTCTACAGCGAATGATCAATTCTTCCATGTAAAATTGTCATTTGATGTTGTACTCGGCATTATGGGCCTACCGAACGTTTGTAAAGACTTCCACCTGTTTCTCACCTTTTCAACTTGTTTACGGGCTGGAAGTAGTCTTGCCTATAGAATGCCAGATTTTGTCTTTAAAGTTGGCAATAGAGTTATTGTCAGACACTTCACCACTTGAGGAACGCCTATTATATCTCTAGCAGCTCGATGAGAAATGTCGTGATGAAGCCTTGGCCAATGAGGCTCACAAACATTGAGTCAAGTGTCAATATGATTGATTCGTTTGTACTCAAATTTTCTCCAAAGGCGACCTTGTCCTCTTCTACGAGCAAGATAAGGATCCCCTAGGGGCAGGCAATTTCAAACCCATGTGGTTTAGACCTTTCATCGTGAAATAAGTATTAAATAAGGGTGCTTATTTTTGGGTTGAATTTGAGGGAAATGCTTTGGCAGAGCCTAGAAATGGGCTCTACCTCAAGAAGTATTACTTGTAGGTTGATCGCCTGGGTGACTTCTTGTACATATGTATAGTTTTTTATATAGTGTTTTATCTTTTTGTTTTATGGATGTGTCATTATTTATGTCATATTTTTCACTGTGGCAGATGTCAAGTGAATCAGAGGTGTTCTTTGGGTTCGTGGATGATGATATCCAACACACATAGAGGCTTGCTTCTGCAGCTTGGGTGATTTTCATGCCTCAAGGCTAGTTGTTATCTTCCGGAGGTATCTTTCTAGGTGACACCACAAATAATGTTTCAAGTACAGTGTAGTGATAGAGTTGCTTCATGACGCTTTTTCACATGGTAGCTCTTACCTCTGGGTCTACTTAGATTCCCAGCTAGTTCTGTCCCAGTTAAATGGGGTTTACAGCATTTACAATCCTACTTTACAACGACGCTTCCTTAGGGTACGTCTCTTAGAACATTACTTTGATTACATTACATATATCCATGTTCCTAGGAGATTAAATCAAATCACAAATACTCTAGCTAATCAAGTATTAGATTGGCATGTTGCACACACATAAAAAGAAGCACACACATACACATGTACATACATTTGTATAAAATGTGATCCATAAGACATAAAAGATGTAAATATATATATATATATATATATATATATATATATATATATATATATATCAAAAAGTCTCAGAGTACATAGGTGGGTGTGAATGCCTCAAAAATATATATCTGGTATACATCATGGGGCTTATGCCCTCAAAAATATACAAAAGAATGCCCTCTGCACATAATGAGTCCATCCTATCTAAGCTCGGGGCCTATTTGCCCTGCTATAATGAATGACATCGTTTTCCAAACGTCGAAAGATTTGGAGCCACACCCATGTCACCCCAACCACATGAGGTTGTATGGATGGCAGGAGATCCTCAATCTCGGCCATGGGAACTGCACGAGTGAGCGTGGTGAGTTTTTGCTCCACCTGTCTCAATACTCTCTCAGCCTCTCTGGCTGGAGGTCCCCTATGGCTGTTGGTTCGCCAGTTGTGGCTAGTGCTACCTCTGGTCAAGGACATCTCCCAGTCCTCAAGAAGTCTATCAGATGCAGTAGTCCCACATCTATATATAATATATACATAGTTGTCAGATACTCTGATGCACATAAAAATGATATATATAAAAAGAAACTAAAAATTAAATAACTTTAAAATAACATGTACCTATCTCTCCTCGCTCCTCTCCAAGAGCTACGGGCATGTTTGGATCTCTAGAAACGTTGATTCCAGTGTAGGGGTAGTCCTCTATCGTTGGAATATGTCATTCCCACTAGTCGAAGAAAGTGTCATTGAAGGCCTCTATGGTCCTTCCTCCCCCCTGTCATGGCAGTAATGCTTCCCATCTACACACTGCTGGGAAGGAGGCCACATGCCCCTGCACTGTCTCTCTCGAATGCAGACTGGGTACTCTCTCAAATAAGAACAATCACAAAATAGTACTGAAACTGAAGTTCTTGTTGCTACACTCACGACAATCTGTAAGATTCCTCTTCATGCAAGTAAGCATGGTCATGCTCTAGTAAAAAATACGTGCATCAAGGCACTGCATGGCACAATACATGTGCTTCCGAGAATCCTGGTGGATAGCCACAGATCTAGTGATCTGCTCAATGAGAATTAGGATCACCTTCAGTGATAGGTTGGCCCGACAACCTACCTTCTCAGAGCTTGCCTCACAGTGCATCTTGATGTAGTCGGCGATGTTGAAGGGCCCAGGAGGAAATGTGTGTAGGTTGACTGGTTCCCCTCTCCTCGAGAGGCCAGACAGGAAATAAATGTCCTTGATCATTGGAGTCAATGACTTCCCCTCAATCATGAATGCCTGTACGTCTGGTTGCCAGTAAACCACCAGGGCATTAAGTAGCCTGGTTTGTGCCCTCATAAGAAGACACTGGTAGAAATTCCATAGCCCACATTGCCTTATTGCAGCAATGGTAGTAGGACACTCATCGACCAAAATATTGATCTCCCCGTGTTCCCTCTTCCTCCAGTGGACATACATCCTGTTACATGATAAGTTCAAGGGGGAGTTAGCTCTAACATATTTCATTTTTCCATGCTTTTGAGCATGTACGCGGGTTGTTTTGGACACAATCGTGTACATTCGCAGGCATATTATTTTCTTCCTGTGGATGTATGCGGGCTTTCCTTCGACAACACGGGTACACGTAGGGCTGCCCTTTTTTAAGAGGGTGTGCCTCCCCAAAAACTAAAAACAATGCAGGAAAGAAGAATGGAAATGAAAGAAGGATGAGTTTATACTTACTTGGTCTGAGAAGAAGTGTGTTTCATCCTCTGAAGCTCTCGGAATCAACTCTTTTAGCAAAGGGGTAGTTTTTACCCTCTGATTAATTTTCAAATTGCAATGGTGAAAATGAGTTGTTAGCTTCTATTTATAGAATTTTTGGGCCTTTTTTGCCAATTTTTTGAACCCTTTTGTCGTTTTTTATGGCTTGAAAATCATTTAATTTGGTTCCTGAGTTTCTTATTGGATGTTATGATGCACTTTAATTTTTGGTTTGGTAACTTTTGGGAGTTGGGTCACTTTTGAAGGTCCTTTAGCAAAAGTCATTTTTTCCAACTTTTTGCATATAAATTAGGATTTCACCTCCATTTTTTGCATCTCATTGTCTTTTCCACTTTTCCATAGGGTCGATCCCACTATAGTGCAACACAGAACCATCATTTCTTCTTTAGAAGTGTTGTAATTAGGTGGTACAACCTAACTTTACATGGATGCCCTAGATAGATCCTTGTTGAATTTTTGCACCCATGCTAGTTATAATGACTTTAGGCTCGATAGTCCTTGTTAGTCCTGTCATGATTACGATATTGTGCCTCATTCGTTTGATGCACCATCATGCTTGGACTCACCCTTGGGACTCCCAAAAAATGAGCATGCTTTGTTGTCTTTCAAGCTCGCTTTGAAATCTGAAAGTAACATCCGATGAGACTATATATATGATTTTCAATCTCGTCTGGATTAACTGAGAAAAGTAACCTCTTGGATTCTTCTTTAAGCCCTTTTCAGACTCTCTAAACATGAAAATATTTTTGAGCGATCTTATTGTCCTTCTCACTCACCAAACCAAAACTTGAAGGCATGTCCGTCCGACAGTAGTTTACCCCTTTTTCGGTCTGGATGGTCAATTTAACGAACAAAGGTATAATATAGGAACTTCAGTTCACTAGAAGAGTATTATCAAGTATAAGTTTAACCCTTTTTCAGGCTTGAGAGACTAAATTTTTGAAAAAGGAACATTCTCCTTAATTTTGGTTTATCACCTTTTTCGGGTCTTGGAGATTACTTACGAAAAAGGAACCCCCACAGATTCCATAGTTAAGCTCTTTTCAAACTCCCTAAAATTGAAAAGATTCTCGAGTGACCTTGTTCCTTCAAACTCGTTAAATTGGTTCAGAATAACATCTATTGGCATAAGTTTACCCCTTTTTTTGGCCTGTGGTTTATAGAGGAAAAAGGTACACCTCAGGAGATTTGTCTCGCTGGGAGAGTTCTCCTCGGTAAATTTTATACTTTTTTGAGCTAAGGTGACTAAATACAGAAAAGGATGTGAGTCCATAGTTAAGCTCTTTTCAAACTCCTTAAAATTGAAAATATTTCCAAGTGATCTTGTCTTTGTCACACTCTTTAAAATGGATTTGAATAGATGTATTTTCGGTGCTAGTTTACCCCTTTTTTGAACCGACTAGACTATTTCTGAAAAAGGTACTCCAATGGAGTCTTCTTTACATTTTTCAGACTCTCTAAAAATGAAAAACTACCGATCTTACCTTCTCTAGGCTCGTTAAAAATACATTCAAGGGGGTTCCATCGTGTCTTGCTAATCACATTTTCATATTTTCATCTTTGCCCTAATTTTGGCTGCATGTTGCTCTCAACTGAACCTTTCAAGCATGCCTTATACACAAGCCTTGTAGCACTTTTCCTGTACGACCTGACACATTGACCCATGGAGGAATTTTCCCGAGTGTCATTTTCCTGCACATGTCTCCTTAATCTAAGCATTAGTGTGTTCCTTGCACTTGGAACTAGTATGTTTGCGACACCCGTTCCTCCTTTGTAACATAGCATTATTTTATTCTTTTTCAAAGATTTCCAAAAAATTGAAAAAGACAAAAAAATCAAAAAACACAAAAAGAGGGGACGAGAAATATATATTCTTTTTTCGCAGAACAATAAGTCACCCTTGGAAAAATCATATCCTTTTGTTTGTTCGTCAATATTTGGGATCTAATAGGACCTTAAGAAGTTGTTCTCACTACATAGAGTTGTGTCCTCTTCCATTTGGTTACTCTTCCAAACATATGGAGAGTTTGTGTTGCCTCTTGCATCGTGAACTTATGCCAATGTCATGCTGCCTGAGTCTGATCATATTTCATGCTCTTATGCAAGGGAATTTTTAGCCAGCGTGAGCTGGCCTTTCTATAGTTTGTCTCTTGACCTCATGTCGGCCATCCCAAAATTCCAATCAAGTCCTTGTTCGAAATCAACGAAGTTCTCTGCCTGATCATGGAGATCCTATTGTCTTTTCTTGATGAGTCATCGAAGACCTCTGGGTAGTGAATTTGTGCACTCATATTTCACTCCTACTCGAGTTTGAAGATCTTAAAGTTGTTTATCAAGCGATGAAGATCTCATCTACAGCCATCAGGCATTATTGTCTTCTTGAAGATGGATACTATACTTGTATATCTTTGATTTTGAGATGTAGATCCAGTGTGTATTGATTGTGGCTACACTTTATATAGTTATATGACATGGATATACGGTGTATTTGATTGGAAGCCAATATTTATTTCATCCCGAGCATGGGTATGCCTGCCTCGGAGAGAAAATTGTTATTTTGCAGACGACGCCTCCTGAACTCTGGTCTCGCACTCACTCTCTTCATACATTGGTGAATATGTGTAATGTATTTTGGCCATCAGATGCTCTTCTGACCTCACACATTAGGGGGCATCTGTTATGACCCTAAATTTCTCTACATATGCATACCTGGCCTTTTGACCTCTTACTTGTTATTTTCGCCATGCCATCACTGAGTTGCTCTTCTAAAAAAGTCATTTTTTGAATATGTACGCTCCCTGCACCAATAATTCCCACGTACATACACTTTCTGCACCACTGCATCCCACATATGTATGCTAGTTGCACCACTACAACCCGCGTATACTTGCAAAACTTGCAAAAAATAAAAAGTTGCAAGGAATTCATTGAGATTACGGGCTATTGGGCAGTTTCCCAACTAATCCACTGCCTATATCCCATCACCCAACCGAATAACCATCCTTTTGTCATATAAAATGAGGTGTTGCGGTCTCATTCCACATCTAGACATAA
>ML806242.1:30900-48835 GCA_009831015.1 Picea engelmannii | reverse complement strand
CCCTGAGAATGGAAACTTGGACGAGGTTTGAAGGCCACCACATGTAAAGAGATTCAACCAACAGTTTTCTATAAATCCCAGCCCATCCAAAGTCGAGTATCTGTGTAGTTACTACCAATAGCCATGCCGCTAAAAGATTTATGCTTCTCTTGTAGAATCCCTTTACTATTGTTACAATATTGACTACGTAGAAACCACTACTTCGGGCAGAGGAAAAAATTGTTATGAGCACATGCTCTTTCATGTTAAACGGTCCTGGATTCAATGAGAAATGCCAGTTTGTTCCTGGAAAATGGTACTTTCTGGTGGGTAGAGTTGCAGCCATAAAATGACCGACTAGTAGAACTGCTATTTAGAAATTTAGACATGTGTATGTTTATTTATTTGCTTTAACAAGTGGACTAGAATTTAGCTTTGGTATGTGTAAGTGGTATGATGACTTAGGAAGTGGCCTCGACTCTAGAATTTGGTCCATATACTAGTTTCGATAATAGGATCAAACTTAGGATAGTGTATAACATAATCCTAGGGTTAACTCATTTAAAGGACACATCACTTTTTGCTTTAGGGAATTTTATCAAAGTAATAAAGACATAAGAGCAATGGAATGACATTTTGTTTGTATCTTGTATTACAGGTCCAGAGGCATAAAAACAAAGGATTTTTTAGCAAAGTAATCAAGTGAGATCTTGATGAACACTATGGAGGTTAAGATACTGGCAAAGAGACTAAAGAAAACGGTAAATTATTTTGAAGAGTGATGGAAATACTCATCAAAATACCAGTTTGTTTTTTATCGATAACAACACCCATGATGGGGAAAAAATTTCGTTCCTCTTTACAGGGACAAATTCTCTCTCTCTACGGATTCTAATTGAGACAATCGGTAACTAGCTTGGCCTTCTGGTCAAGGATCCCTAACTTCTATAGCAAAACGACTCTCTAATACCTTGATAGTCTCATTCTGAAAACAGTAATAGGACCTTATGAATACCTGGTATAGGACTAAGGGTACCCGCGACCTTCTCCTTAATGCCTTTGAAAATCATAGCGTACTTAGGCGCTAGATCTCCTAGTTAGGCCATCCCTTTAATATGATCGAGGTTGTGACCAGTTTCCTATTTGAAAGGCACGTCACGATTTTGCAGTTCATGACTTCTACATGTGAGTCGCTCTGACTCTCCTGACTCTCGAAATCTCGACAGGAGCCTAGAGTGTGCTAGTCCCTCGATTCTCCTTCACTGATGTGACCCTTCGCTATGACTGTGGGCCACTCTTTCAAGCGCGTCACAATTTCACATTTCGCAACTTCGCACCTCGTCTCCCTAGACAATCAACTATCTAGATCTCTCCTTGATCCGACAACTCATATCAAATCGCGAGTTCGCAAAACTCTTGCCTCTAATTTCCTGAATCGTGTAAATCTGACAAGGTCATATCTATGGTTCAACTTCCTCCTTCGATCAATGGCTGTGATCCTTTCATGAATTCACACTTCGCGAGCTCTTATAGCTCTACCCCTTGACCTTTATACTCTGTGAGTCAGTGAAATGTTGAGCTCTCGCCATGTGTCCTCCTTTATGGATGACCACGATCAAGTCATGATTTCGCACATCACGAGTTCGAACAGTTATGTTCTTTGACCTTCTTTCTCTGTGATTCATCGAAATGCTAAGATCTCACCATGTATCCCTTCCGATGGACGGCGCAAATCATATCACAATTTTTCATATCACGAGTTCCAAGAGCTCTACCCTTAGAATTCTTTGATGTGAAAGTCAGTGAAACATTGATCGCTCGCCATGCGTCCTTCCCAACATCAATGGCTAGGATCAGCTTTGCTCTTTCCCTTGCAAATCTTCTGAAGTTCAAATCCTTGAACTCTCGGATCTTTTGACATTTTTCTACCCTGGCGATGAGTGGTCCCAATGATTTTAGAACTTCGAGACTTGGCAAGGTCCATTCTCATGTATACTTTCGAAGGGTTTAACCCTCGTGCACCTTTCCTAGATCCAACGGCTGTTGGTCCTCACATTCAGATCTGATGGTCAAGGAGGGTCCTAATAGATCCTTAGATCTACGATCCAGATCATGTCGTGACTTTGGGTTTCGAGAGTCTAGTCGTGCCAACGTGCAAGCCTCCCAATGTGCGATCTTGTGAAGGCTGAAGGAATCGAGGTGTAAACACCTTCACCCCTTCCTCAAATCTAATGGTCTCTACCCGACCCTAGATCCTCCCAAACATACCTCATCCATTTCTCTCCTAAACGAAAGGATATTCCCTTTCAATACTTGAACCTCACTATCCTTCCTAAGCTTTGTTGGCTTTGAAGGACTTAAGAGTTTTGAACTCTTTTTCTTGGATGTAATGCTTGGAATCATTCTTCCACGCACTCCTTAGGTTCATTCCTTAAGTCTAGTACTTAAGATGGTTTTGGTTTCTACCCACCTTGTAGAGACTCGGTGCATACCTGCACTACCTCTCCTGATATTATTAGACTCCTTCCTCGCAGTGTTTGTCGGGTTCAACCTCCAAAAATAGGGGGGGTTACTCTCTCGACTCTAATATGGTGATGAATTCTTCTGGGGAGATTATTCTTGAGGAATTAAACTAGAGTATAAGGAAAATCAACAGATATAAAAGTCCTCAAGGGATGAATGCATACTCTTAACTAAACCATTCAATACAGATACCATTTACAGGCGTATGAATATAAGAATGCACTCATTATTTCTAGCGGAAGTACAAATCATGAAAGAAACACTTATCAGAACCATAAGGTGTGATGGGACTACTGAGAGGGGTTCTCTTTTCCACCCAACAATAGGCTCAGTCACTCCCAATGGATTTATCACTGGCCACCCCCGAGTTAGGCCACGCTTCTTTGAGATTCAATCTCTTACTTCTAGCTCAATGGAAGTTAGGGACGAAGGTTACTCTCCTTCTCCCTATACAGGAATAGATGAGGATGAAGGTTACTCTCCTCCTCCTGAATCAGCCTCCATTCCCTGTGACTAGAACTCAATTTTTCTTTTTTTTCTTGCTTCCAAAACTTTCTCAAACCCGAGATTTTCCTCTCTTGTCTCTGCATTTTTCACCCCCCCCTCTACACACACCTTGCTTCTTTTCTTTCCTTGCTCAGGAAGATCGGTGTGGCTCGAATCTCCAGTCCATGGTCAAGTCCGGAAGCCTTACAAATGGGAATTCTTCCCCATCCCCTCATTAACTCTTGAGGAGGCCTTCCCACCTACCAGTCTGACTGTAATTCATTACTGGATCATAGGTTTGTTCTGATCTGAGCAATTAATTCCAGCATGGTGCTGGTTTAGTGGAAGTTAACACAACCATTCTGGGTCCCCTCCACCACCTTTCCATTATAAATTGTGATCTTTCTTAGCACATCCTCTTCTCAGCATTCATGCAACACGTTTCCATTATCTATTAAAATAAAAATATTTACATTCATCAACCTTTATACAAAGTTCCACCCAAATCAAACATTCACACTTGAGTTTGCCATAGTTCCTAGCCAATAAAGTTATATTTACAGACTCGGGGAAACAGGGTGTTACAATTCCCTCCCCCTTAAAGGAATCATCATCCTCATTGTTCTATCTAGCAACCTGATAAGTATGTACAGAAGTAAACAAAATCAGATGTGCCTGTCTCATGGCATCTTCCATTTCCCACGTAGCCTCATCTAGGCCAAAGTGTTTCCATTGCACCTTGACATGTGCAATGGTTCGGTTCCTGAGTGAGGTTTCCTTCCTATCTAGTATGCATTGGGCTTCTGGAAGGAATTCTCACTCTGATTCCACCTAGATCACATACCAATCAATCATATGGTTAGCATCATGTACATATTTCTTTAATAATGAAACATGGACAACATGATGTGCCTTTACTGTGGGAGTAAGTGATATTCTATAGGCTATAGGTCCCACTCTATCTAGGACTTCAAAGGGTCCACAATACCGAGGTGACAACTTGGCACAAGTTACCATTCTCAGGGAACTCTTCTGGGGTCTAACTTTGAGATAGACATGGTCTACGGCTTTGAACTCTCAAGGAGTTCTCTTTATATCGACGTAACTTTTATGTCGGTCCTGAGAAATTTTCATATTTTTCCTTATCTTCACTACTTGTTGTTCCATTTCTTTCAGCATGTCAGGTCCGATTGTAATTTGGTCCACTGGATTACTCCAGCTAATTGGGATCTTGCACTGTCTACCATAGGGGGCTTCAAAGGGGCTCTTCTTCAAGGATTCTTGGTAACCATTGTTGTAGGCAAACTCTACCAATGGTAGGTAGTCTTCCCACTTCTTAGGTTGATGCATTACGTGCATCCTTAGTATGTACTCTACTATTTGGTTAAATATTTATATTTGTCCATCAGTTTGAGGTAGATAGGCTATGTTGAACAACAATTTAGTCTCGAAACTGACCATTAGGGATTTCCAAAAGTTTGAAGTAAATTTGGTATCACTGTTAGATAACATTTCCTTGGGCATGCCATGCAGTCTGAATACCTCCTTCATGAAGATGTTGGCAATATCTATTGCCTTGCAAGTTGACCTGACAGGGATGAAATGGGCAGACTTACTCAATTTGTCCACCATGACCATGATGGCATCAGTTTTCTTGGTTGAGTTTGGTAATCCGATGATGAAATCCATGGAGATGGTTTCCCATTTCCATTCTAGAATCGGTAGAGGCTGTAATAATCATGTTGGATGTCGGTGCTCTGCCTTAACTTGCTGGAATTCTAGGCACTTAGCTAGATAGTTAGTTATGTCTTTCTTTAACCTAGGCCAATAGAATTGTTTCCTATTGGTCGTGATCATCTTTTGATATCCCAGGTGACCAATATATGGTCTCTTATGTAGTTCATCCATTATGAACCTCTTCAAGCTGTTACAGTTCAGAATATACAATATGTTTCTGTAAGTTAGTAGCCCTTCCTCGAGCATTCTATAGCCTTCATACTTCAACCTTGTAGGTTCTTGCCTTAGGTATGAAGTCACGGTCTCAAAGAATCCATATGTATCTTGTTCATTTCTAATTCTATCCCTGACATCCATTTTGTAGGTGCTTACTGTTGATAGATGAATCATTTTTATACTTCTTCTAAGGGCATCAACCACCCTATTTTCCTTTCCTTTTGTGTTTGATTTCAAAATCGAATTCACTTAGGAGAGCCATCCACCTAGCTTGCCTGGCATTGAGTTTTGGTTGATCAAACAGGTGTCTCAATCCACAATGATCTGTCATAAGCACAAATCTTCTACCCAGGAGGTAGTGTCTCCACATTTTTAAAGCATGTACTATGGAAGCCAACTCTAGGTCATGGGTCACATAATTGATCTCATGCTCACTCAATTTCTGACACGTATAGAAAATTACACATCCTTCTTGCATAAGGACTCCTCCGAGTCCTTTCTTGCAGGCATCTGTACACACAAGTAAATCATCATCTAGGTCTGCAATATTTAGCACGGGTGCATGGTTCAGGAGGTATTTTAGTTCTTGAAATCTTTCTTCACATTTTGATGTCCAAATGAATTTAGTCCCCTTTTTCTGAAGGGTGGTGATTGGACAGCCAATCTTAGAAAACCCTTTTATGAACCTTCTATAGTATCCTACTAAGCCCATGAAGGACCTAATATCGGATACATCTTTTGGAGCAGGCCATTCCATAATGTATTTGATCTTGTCGGGGTCTACTGCCACCCCTTCCTTAGATATGACATGGCCTAAGTAATGGACTTGACTCTGAAACAAATCACACTTGCTAAACTTAGCGTAGAGTTGATGCTCTCTTAGTACTTGAAGTATGAGTCTAAGATGTTCTTCGTGCTCCTCCCTATTCTTGGAGTAGATTAGGATATCATCAATGAAAACCAACAAAAATTTGTCTAAGAATTTGTTGAGTATGTTATTCATCAAGCACATAAAGGTGGTGGGGAAATTGGTTAACCCAAACGACACCACTATGAATTCATAGTGACCATACCTCATCCTAAAGGTTGTTTTGTGGATGTCTTCATCCTTAATCCAGACTTGATGGTAGCCAGACCTTACGTCAATTTTCAAAAATATGGATGCACCTCCTAACTGGTCGAACAAGTCATCGATTATTTGTAAGGGGTACTTGTTCTTTATGGTTACCTTATTGAGTTGTCTGTAATCTATGCACAGTCAGAGTGTGCCATCTTTATTTTTCACAAACAGGAAGAGCGCTCCCCATGGAGATACACTCGGTCATATGTAGCCTTTGTCCATCATCTCCTTTAGTTGTAGCTTGAGCTCAACCAGCTCTGGCGTGCTCATTCTATATGGTGTTCTATATGCGGGTACCGCTCCTGGTGTAATCTCTATCGAGAAATCAACATCTCTTCTAGGAGGTAGACCTGGTACTTCTTCAGTGAAAACATCCTTGTATTCTCTTAGTATGGGCTAGTCCTCTAGGTTTGGTTTGTCATCCTCAATGGATTCCAACACCTGTATTGTATATAAGGAACACCCTTTTCTGCAATACTTCTTCATTTGAAGGGTCAATATTTATCTCACTGAGATAAGCTTATGAATCCCTTGGAGGGTCATCTTCATCCCTTCTTCATTTACACATTCTAAATTTTTATGATAACAATCCACTTTAGTTTTATAAGCAACCAACCAATCCATACCAATCAACAAGTCATACAATCCCAGGGGAAGTATGTTAAGGTTCTCTTAGGTGGGAAATCCACCCATGATGAATTGGCAAGCTGGTATGGCCTCTGCCACCTTTATTTTGGTCCTAGTGGATAATTGCACCAACCACAGTTTAACATGTCTAATTGGTTGTAGTTTACACTTATTAACAGCCTGAGGGGCCACATAACTCAAATTAGAACCTGGGTCAATTAAAATAGAAACTTGATGGTTGGCGATCATACCTTTGAGTTCCACTACTAAAGCTTGGTGGTTGGCTTGATTATTGTCCAAGGCTTCATACATTTGTCGCATGCTCCTAGCCACATCATCGACGTTGGTAGCTTCTTGGATACTGTAGACCCCCTTACGGTTTTGTTGTCTATGATTTTCTCCACAACCCCATGATTTTAAGGGTTCCCTCTTTAGGTTATCAGTCTTTGTTGGGACTGTCTTAAAAGATTTATTTCCATTTTGAGAGGGGAAATTTTGCTGATATACACTTCCAGCAGGAAGTATCCCCCTAGAATATTTTCCATAGTTCTTAAATATTGAGGATTCAAACCTTTTCTTCTAGAATCCCGAACTATTCTTCTTCTTCCATTCCTCGTGGGGTTTTGTCTTTCTCCCAAACTATTCATAACAATACCTCACCTTCCGAATAGTTTCTTATAAGGTCCTTGGTTCGTCAAACTTGATCCTATCCCGGTAGGTCTGAGGTAAACCACTAATGAACCGCTACATTTTTTATTTTTCATCCCTAATGTAGGGTACATACCTCAGTAGTTCAAGGAATTTATTGACAAATTCCTCTATGGTGAGATGCCCCAGCCAAAGTTCATATAATTCCTTAGTTTTCCCATCCATGTATTTTTCTGACAGATACTTCATCATGAAGCATTTCTCAAACTGTTTCCATGAAAATTTCTTCTCATGGAATCCTTTCACATTCCTAAGGTCTTCCCACCATATGGAAGCCTTTCCATTCAAGTTGAAGATGGATATTCGAGCCTTCAAGTTTTCAGAGTAGTCATGGACTCTGAAATACTTCTTTAAACCAAGCATCCAAGCTTCTGCCTCTTCTCCCCTCTTAATCTCTCAATCGAAAGAGGGTGGTTTGGTTTTCTTAAACTCTTCAGGACCATAGGTTTTGGAACGCTTCCGTTTCTTTCCTTTCCTCTGAGAATGTGAGTTGGCCATGCTACTAGAATATCTTTTGGAGTTGTCAGCTCCCTTTTTATAGTACTCTCCCAATGAGTGTCCCCTTCCTCTAGGTTGGACCTTTTCATGGTACTTGTCCCAGTGGGGTCACTTATGGAGTCATGTTTTCAGGTCTCGGTTGGACTCTGACCTCTCTTTTTGTGTTGTCAGTCTGCATGACTTGTCGCGGGTTCATGCTACAGTTGCCTCTATATGTCGAATAAACTTTGTAGCAAGACTACGTTAATTTTAGTTTGTTTCTCTTCCTCCTATATTAATCTCTCGTAGTCAGCCTTGAAACTCTGTAACTCGGCCCTAAGGTTCCTTATAGTTTCGGCCATATCTGGAGGGGTTTCTACTGCCCTCCTTTCATCAAATTATTCATCTCTATTGTGGGAGCCATCCCACACTTCATGTCACATCACCATCCTTTAGTCTTGGAGTTTTCCCATGATTCTATGACTACTCGAGCGTTGACAAAAAAAAACACATATCGTTAGCTAACAATTTATTAGTTCATGAACAATACACGGTTCAATTTCTTAAATGCATACACACAGTAGAAATTTTCATTCTTTTCTTTAATAACCTTTTTAACCAGACCTTTTTAAGAAAGAGGTAAGGTAGAGTGTCACTTTGTTTAAAGTACTCCAACTAGAGTTTTTAAGTGACTTTTCCATGAGCCCAAGAAATCCAAGTGATGTAACCATGCGCTGATACCAATTTGTAACACACCCACGAGGGGGGAAAGTTTTTTTCCTCTTTACAGGAACAAATTCTCTCTCTCTATGGATTCTAATTGAGATAGTTGGGAATCGGCTTGGCCTTCTAGTCAAGGATCCCTTTCTTCTGAAGCCAAATGACTCTCTAAGACCTTGATAGTGTCCTTATGAAAACAATTATAGGACCTTCTAACTACCTGGTGCAGGACTAAGGGTACCCACAACCTTCTCCTTAGTGCCTTTGAAAACCTTAGCGTACTTAGGCACGAGCTCTCCTGGTTAATCCCTCCCTTTAATCTCGCCAAGGTTGTGACCAGTCGCCTACTCGAAAGGCGCATCGTGATTTCACAGTTCACAAATTCTACATGTGAGTCGCTCTGACTCTCTCGACTCCCAAAATCCCGACAGGAGCCTAGCGCATGCTAGCCCCTCAGTTCTCCTTCACTGATGTGACCCTTCATTGTGAATGTGGGCCACACTTTCAAGAGCATCATGATTTCACGTTCCACGACTTCACACCTCATCTCCCTGCAAAATCAAAGGTCCAAATATCTCCTCAATCCAATGAATCAGATTAAATCGTGACTTCACGTATCGCGACTTCGCAGAACTCTTGCCTCTGATTTCCTGAATCTCAAAAATCAAACAAGGTCAAATATATGGTTCAAATTCCTCCTTCGATCATTTCACGAATTCTCACTTCGTGAGTCCTCACGGCTCTGCCCCTTGACCTTTATACTTTGTGAGTCAGCAAAATGTTGAGCTCTCGCCATGTGTCCCTTCCGATGGACAGCGTAGATCATATCGTGATTTCTCATATCATGAGTTCCTAGAGCTCTACCCTTTGACTTCTTTGATGTGTGAGTCAGTGAAACGTTGATCTCTCACCACACGTCCCTCCCAGCATCAATGGCTAGGATCAGTTCTACACTTTACCTTACAAATATTCCGAATTTTAAATCCTCGAACTATTAGATCTGTTACCATCTGTCTACCCTAATGATGGGCAGTCCTGATGATTTCAAAACTTCAGGACTTGGCAAGGTCCATTCTCCTATATACTTTCGAAGGGTTTAACCCTCGTGCACCTTTCCTGGATCCAACGATTGTTGATCCTCACATTTAAATCTGACGGTCAAGGAGGGTCCCAATAGATCCTTATATCTATGGTCCAGATCACATCGCGACTTTGGGTTTTGGGAGTCTATTCATACCAATGTGCGAGTCTCCCGATGTGCGATCTTGTGAAGACTGAAGGAATTGAGGAATTAACACCTACACCCCTTCTTCAAATCTAACGGTCACTACCAACCCTGGATCCTCCTGAATGGACCTCATCTGTTCCTCTCCTAAACAAAAGGATATTCCCTTTTCATACTTGAACCTCACTATCCTTCCTAAGCTTTGTTGGCTCTGAAGGAATTTAGAGTTTTGTACTCTTTTACTTGGACATAACTCTTGGAAGTGTTCTTCCGCGCACTCCTTACATTCATTCCTTAACTCTAGGACTTAAGATGGTTTCGGTTTCTACCCACCTTGCAGAGACTCAGTGCATACCTGCACTACATCTCCTAAGATTATTAAACTCCACCCTCGTAGTGTTTGTGGGGTTCAACCTCCAAAAACAGGGGGGTTTACTCTCTCGACTCTAAGATGGTGATGAATTCCTCTAGGGAGAGTATTCTTGAGGAATTAAACTAGACAATAAGGAAAATAAACAGATATAAAATACCTCAAGGGACAAATTCATACTCTTAACTAAACCATTCAATACAGATACCATTTGCAGGCGTATGAATATAAGCATGCACTAATTATTTCCAGCGAAAGTACAAATCATGAAAGAAACACTTATCAGAACCATAAGGCATGATGCGACTGCCAAGAGGGGTGTTCATTTAAACCCAACCATAGGCTCAGTCACTCCCAATGGATTTATCACTGGCCACCCCCTAGCTTAGGCCATGCTTATTTGAGATTCAATCTCTTACTTCCAACTCAATGAAAGTTAGGGATGAAAGTTACTCTCCTTCTCCCTATACAGGAATAGAAGAGGATGAAGGTTATTCTCCTTCTCCTGACTCAGTCTCCATTCCCTGTGATTAGAACTCAGTTTTTCTTTTTTTTCTTTCTTCCAATCCTTCCTTGGACCTGAGAGTTTTCTCTCTCATCTCTGCATTTTTCACCCCCCCCCCATCTATCCACACCTTGCTTATTTTCTTGCTTTCCTCAACAAGATTGTGTGTGGCTCGAATATCCAGTCCATGGTCAGGTCTAAAAGCCTTACATATGGGCAGTCTACCCCATCCCCTCATTAATTCTTGAGGAGGCCTTCACACATACCAGTTTGACTGTAATTCATTCCTGGGTTAAAGGTTTGTTCTGGCCTGAGCAATTAATTCCAGCATGGTGTTGGTTCGGTGGAAGTTAATGAAACCATTCTAGGTCCCCTCCACCACCTTTCCATTAGCAATCGTGGTCTTTCTTAGCACGTCCCCTTCTCAGCAGTCATGCAACATGTTTCCATTATCTATTAAAATAACAGAATTTACATTCATCAACCTTTATACAAAGTTCCACCCAAATCAAACATTCACACTTAAGTTTTCCATAGTTCCTAGCCAATAAATTTATATTTACAAACTGGGGGAAACAGGGTGTTATAGGCGCTACCCCCCCTCAAACTTCTTGGTGCAATGTAGTAGACAGTAAAGCTATTCATGCAAAGAATATAACACATACCCAACATTGTATACAAAAACAAGAAATAAATTTAGACTGACTTTGTTTTACATATGAATTTTTTTACTTGGTGTTTAAAGTAATGCATAACCCAAACAAATATTAGTACATAATTAATGGAAAATTTAATTCTCATGAGGCCTCCAAGGTTTATACAAGTCCCAAACTTCATTTTTGTCCAAAAAATTCTCCAAAATTCATTGATCTCTAATCCATACTCACATTTCAAAACATAGAAATATAGGGATCCATTTTTACTTATACATGTAATAGCTTCAACATTAGAGTTAAAAATATTAGGTTTAAAGGAACTTGTAAGTTCACTCATGTGCATGCTCATTCTCATGCTCATGCTCACGCTTTTACTTTTGTTATCTTGTTAATTTTCATGGATTTCTTCTTGCTCTCATGGAACAACAAGATTATTCCTAAAGCAATATAGCTCAGAAAATGAATGAATGAATGAATGGGGCAAGTTTCTCCAATAACAAGATCATACGGGTGGTTAGGAATGCAAGAAGAGAATGGTGGCCATGGAGAATGGAAGTGGATAATGGTAGTCAAATCCATAAAACATCGTGTCGCCTTTCTCTTACATCACTATTAGCTCTATTAACAAACTCACATAAATTTGTAGTTTATAGATCAAAACAACTCATGAATGGCCTTTGAGAACAAATCTAATTCATGGACACTTGACATAGAAAAAGTGTTGTAATTTTCATAATAACATATAATAAAAATTTTGATATCACTGGGAAATGGATTTAATGCAAACAATATTACTAACAATATTCAACCAAACTTGACAATAAGACCTCAAACTTGACATCCAACAATATGCAAGAAAAATAAAGTTCTTGGTTTTTATTTTAATTGTTATAATAAGTATTATTTGCAATTGTCTATGTTAAACATTGGAAATGAAAAGAAATTTAGAGCCAAAGGATGGACTAATAGCACGTCAATGAGTAACTTATTGTAATAGTTCCCGGACTTTGGAAGAGATGAAAAAATGGGTTTGGGAAATGGTGTCAAGTAACCATAGAGATCCATCATTTGAAGATAACTCACAAAGAGAGAGAAAAATAGAATAGAATCATAGTCAATTTGCAATTTGGATTTGACAACCTCAGTGCTAGAGATATGGTTGTTATGTGATATTAAGACACAACAATTAAAGGTGTATTGTTTATTTTTGTATGGATTTCAGTCTTAGTTAGCATTTGACAATTGAATGACATTTTGGTGAAGGTTAGAGGTGGCATCAAATAGTTCCTTATCCACTATAGTCTATTGCAGTTACAGAAGCTTGATAGGATTCCAATTTTCCTTTCAAGACTCAATTGTTGTTGGAAATATGAGATGGTACAAGCTGGAAACAAGAAACAAAGTTACTGACTTAACAAGAATTGTGACCTCAAAATGAGAACTCTAGCCTTAAATACCCATATTTTTTGGTCAAAAATACCAAAACTAGCACTTGAAACAAAAAGTGGTGCTCCCATATTCACACCCCTTTTTTAGCGGATTATAATTACAACATTTTTCCACCATGGCCTTAAATCCCCATAAAGTTGCAAACAAAAACCTTAAAATTGATCCCCGAAAATGAAAAGTGGTGCTCCCAGCATCACCTCTTATAATATGTATTATTTGCAATTGTCTATGTTAAACATTAGAAATGCAAAAAATTTAGAGTCAAAGGATGAACTAATAGCAAATCAATGAGTAACTTATTGTAATAGTTCCTCGACTTTGGAAGAGATGAAAAAATGGGTTTTGGAAATAGTGTCAAGTAATCATAGAGAGCCATTATTTGAATATAACTCACAAAGAGAGAGAAAAATAGAATATAATCATAGTCAATTTGCAATTTGGATTTGACAACGTCAGTGCTAGAGATATCGTTGTTATGTGATATTAAGAAACAAAAATTAAAGGTGTACTATGTATTTTTGTATGAATTTCAGTCTTAGTTAACATTTGACAATTGAATGACATTTTGGTGAAGGTTAGAGATGGCATCAAATAGTTCCTTATCCACTATAGTTTATTGTGGCTGCAGAAATTTAATAGGGTTCCAATTTTCTTTTCGATACTCAATTGTTGGTACAAGATGAAAACAAGAAACAAAGTTACTAACTTAACAAGAATTGTGACCTCAAAATGAGAACTCTAGCCTTGAATACCCATTTTTTTTGTCAAAAATACCAAAATCAGCACTTGAAACAAAAAGTGGTGCTCCCATAATCACGCCCCTTCTTTAGTGGGTTATAATTACAACATTTTTCCACCATGGCCTTAAATCCCCATAAAGTTGCGGAAAAAAAAAAACCTTAAAGTTGATCCCCAAAAATGAAAATTGGTGCTCCCAGCATCACCTCTTTTTCTTCAAGGTTAAAATTACAAGTTGATCGAAATCATGGAATGAACAACTGATATTATTCCAAACAAAATCATTAAAACAAACCCCTTAAATGAAAAGTAGTGTTAGGACTAGCACCCCCTTTTCTTTGAGTTCACATTACAACTTGTTTGAAACTATGGCCTTGAAAATTGGTATCGTTGTGAACCAAAATAGAAAAATCAACCTTTGAATCTAAACATAGTGTTACAAGTAGCACATTTATTTTATTTTCATTCTTAAAACTAAAAATCTTTTGAGACTATGGCCTAAAAACTAACGCTACTGCAAATGGAAAAGGAAAATAATAATAATAATCAAATATAAAAAGAAACCCAAGAGAAGTTCCCTGAGAATGGGGACGTGTGCTATGTTATCACCCCATTATTGTGGACCATTTGAAGTCATGGAGAGGATAGGACTAGTATCATATAGACTTTCTTTACCACCTATTGTTAGAGCTCATAATGTGTTCCATGTGTCTTTGTTAAAGAAATATGTACATGATTCCAATCATGTTATTCATTGGACTGTGATATAGGTGGAACCAGATGGATAATTCCAATTTGAACCTTAATGCATCCTAGATAGGAGAGACACAATGCTCCAGAATCCAACCATCGTCGAGGTCAAGATGTGATGGAAGCACTTTGGAGTAGATGAGGCTACATGGGAGCTAACAGATGCCATGAAATTGGCATACCCATTTTTGTTTTATGTATAATTGTATATACATATTGTTTTAAAAACCAAGGATGGTGTTTCTTTAAGGGGGAGGGGAATGTAACACCTTTTTTTCCCTCAAGATTGTAATTATGCTAATACTTCGTATGATGTAATTATGAAGCATGTAATTGTGATTTAATTAATGAAAACACCAAACTGTTTACTGAGAGGGAACAACCTTGAAAGTACTAGCCATGATACACAAGTGGGAATTTATGACATGGGGATTGATTGAGTGGTTGGGTAAGGTGGAGCTGAGTTATTTTTATGAAGAAAATAGGAAGCTTGTTTAACAAGACATCTTATGCTTACACAGCATAATAATACACCTTCTAGCGTACTAGATCTGTATGGAGCCACATGACTAACTATGGAGGTCAGATTGGAAGTTAGGCAGTTAATGAATATGAACGGATTGCTCTCTTGATGAAGGAAAGGGGCCAATTGAATGACTTGACAATGGGACACCATAGATTTTCCCAGAATGGGACCTGCAGGCTATGGGTCACATCTACATGAAGGCCACAAGAATCACAAGAAGATTAGTGGAGGGAAATACCAAAGGTAGAAAACTAATGTAAAGACCAAATTTAATCAATTTTCTATTCTATCGAAAACATACCAAAACTAATGTAAAGAAATAAGATAAGAGAAAAGATCAGGTAACTATACCTTTGATCCCACGTCTGGTGATGATTTTTTCAAGCTTGGTAGTTCCACTGATTTCACGTTTCCTCCCAAGGTTGACTTGCATCCAAACATAGGAAAACAAAGACTGCAAGCATGCTATTATATTCATGAGTTAGGGTTAGATATTAAATTCTAAGTATAAATCAATGAAAATACTCAAAACATCATCATTTGGGATAGGAAAATGTGATTCTTGTATTCATCATACAGATATTACAGCTTACAATCTATGTTGGCCATCATTCTGTGAACCTGGTCTGGGCTCCTCTTTACCATGCTCAAAGTGCACCTTGAATGCACTTATTCTCTCAACCTTATGATCACCTCAATGGAAGGGAATGGGTTGAATGGAGGAAGAAAGGATTGATGAGGGAATGTTGAGGCAATATCTCACAAAAGGCAGCAAAATCTTGTGCAAAGAGGGGAAGAGAAATTTGGTAGAGTTTCACTATTCTTATGCTTGGATGTGAAATGAGACCCCAACACCTCCTTTTATATGAAAAAAGGATGGTTATTTGGTTGGGTAACGGGCTATAGTAGGTGTATTAGTTGGGAAACTTCCAATAGACCGTGAATTTCAATGAATTCCTTGCAACTTTTTATTTTTTGCAACTTTTGCAAGCATACACAGGTTGTAATGGTGTAGTAAGAGTATGTACGTGAGTTTTAGTGGTGAAAAAAGTGTATGTACACGGGTTGTAATGGTGTAGAGCACATACATTTTCTAAAAAATGGGTTTTTAAGAAGAGCTTCTCAGCAGTGCTTTGGAAAAATATGCAAGTAAGGGGGACAAGGCCATGTATGCATGAGTAGGGAATTTTAGGGCTATAACAGATGCCCCCTAATGTATGAGGTCATAAGAGAAACTGATGGCCAAATACATTACAATATTTTCACCAATGTACGAAATTGATGAGCCTGGGACCAGAGTTCGGGAGGTTCCATCTTCAAAACAACAATTGTCTCTCTGAGGCGGGCATACCCATGCTCGGGATGAACTAAATCATGGTTGCCAACAAAATACACTACAAATCCATGTCATATAACTATATAAAGTGTAGTCGTGGGCAATACATAGCGTATCTACCTCTCAAAATCAGTCGAAGATATACAAGTACAGTATCCATCTTAAAGAAGCTAGTGACGCCTGATGGTTGTAGATGAGGACTTCATAGCTCGAGCAACAACTTCAAAATATTCAAAAATTGGGTAGGATTATAATGGAAGTGTATAACTCACTACCATGAGGTCTTCGACGGCTTGTTGGGAAAACACATGAGGGTCTCGATGATCAAGCAAAGAACTTTGTCGATTTTGAATTAGGACCTGACTAGACTATCGGGATGGCCAACTCATGAAGGTCAAGAGAAAAATTGTGGAAATTCCGACTTAGGTTGAGTGAAACTTCCCTTGGAAAAAAGAACGAAAGATGATCAGACTCAGGCAACATGACATTGACATAACTTCACGATGTAGGAGGCAACACAAACTCTCCATGTGTTTGGAAGAGTAACCAAACAGAGGACAACACAAATATATGTAGCAACAATAGCTTCCTAAGGTCATACAAGATCCCAAATCTTGACGAACAAATGAAAAGATGTGCATTGTCCAAGGGCGACAATCTGTGTTGCTATAAAAAAATACATATTTCTTGTACCATCTTTTTGGAATATTTGATTTTTTTGTCTTTTTCAATTTTTTAAGAGCTTGAAAAAGAATAAAAGAATGCTATGTTACAAAGGAGTAACAAGTGTTGCAAGGAAGCATACTAGTTCCAAGCGCAAGGAACATACTAATTCTCAGAGAAAGGAGACATGTGTAGGAAAAGGACACTAGGGGAAAATTCCTCCATGGGTCAAAGTGTCAGGTCACAGAGGCAAGAAGTGCTACAAGGCTTGCATATAAGTCATGCTTCAAAGGTTCAATTGAGAGCAACACAGAGTCAACATTCGGCCAAAGACACAGAAATTAAAATGTGATTAAGCGAGACACAATGAGACCCCCTCCATGTAATTTTTACGAGCCCAGAAAAGGTAATCTCAATAGTTTTTTCACGTTTAGAGAGTCTGAAAAAATGTAAAAGAAGATTCTAGGGAGTAAGTTTTTCGGAAATAGTCTAGTTGGTTCAAAAAAGGGTTAAACTTGCACCGAAAAGACATCTATTCAAAACCATTTTAACGAGTGTGACAAAGACAATCTTACTCGGTAATCTTTTCAATTTTAAGGAGTTTGAAAAGAGATTAACTATGGACTCATATCCTTTTTCTGAGTTTAGTCTCCTTAGCCTGAAAAAGTATAAAAGTAAATGAGGAGAACTCTCCCAGTGAGACGAATCTCCCGAGGAATACCTTTTTCTGCTATAATATACAGGATGGGAAAAGGGTTAAACTCATTCCAATAGATGTTCTTCTATACCAATTTAACGAGTGTGAAGGAACAAGGTCACCCGGCAATATTTTCAATTTTAGGGAGTCTGAAAAGAACTTAACTATGGACTTCGTGGAGGTTCCTTTTTAGTAAGTAATCTCCAAGACCCGAAAAAGGTGATAAACCAAAACCTGTTAATGTTTATGCCATTATTATAGTTCTTTGCATTTCAATAGATAAGAGAAACATAAGAACAAGATCACTAAGAAATACACATTCACAAGAGACACAACATTTATCCTAGTGTTATCGGACTAATCGGTAGGTGTGGACACTAACTGATCTCCCTAGATCCACCTAGATCTAGAACAAAACACACTAGAA
>ML806241.1:90531-125059 GCA_009831015.1 Picea engelmannii | reverse complement strand
TAAACGATGTATACAAGCCCACCTCTCCTTAAGTACAGAAAAATGTCATATGATGATGAGTGAAGGAATAGTGCTTGGACATTTTATTTCATCTCAAGGAATCCAGGTGGATCCATCCAAGATACAAGTCATTAAAAATATTCTTATTCCCAAAACCTAAATAGAGGTGAGAAGTTTTCTAGGACATGCTGGATACTACATAAGATTTATCAAAAAAAATTCCAAAATAACTTCTCCCCTGTTTTTGTTACTGATGAAAAATGCCGAGTTCAAATGGACTAATTCTTGCTAGGAAGCAGTTAATACACTTAAACATCAGTTATCTACAGCTCCTATTCTAAGAGGACCTGATTAGACACTTCCCTTTCATATATCCTCTAATGCTTTAGATATTGCAATAGGAGATATCTTGGCACAAGAAGAAAATCATCTCCCTTATGTTATTTACTTCATTAGCAAGAATATGACTCCTGCTGAACTTAACTATACAGTTACCGAAAAGGAATTCTTAGCAGTTATCTATGCTATTAATAAATTTTGACATTACATCACTGGCTACTCTACTCTTGTCCATACTGATCACTCGGCTATCAAATATCTAATGAACAAACCTATCACAAATGCTCGAGTCACCAGATGGTTACTATTATTACAAGAATTTGATATTACAATTGTAGATAGACCAGGAAAAGAAAATGTAGTTGTTGATTTCCTTTCTCGGTTAACACTTGATGATGATACTCCAGTAGATGATTCCTTTCCTGATGAATATCTATTTGCAGTATCTTCTCACTCACCATGGTATGCAGACATCGCTAACTACTTGGTTGTAGGGAATTTACCACCACACCTATCCCACCAGGAGAAAAGAAGAATCATTCAACAAAGTGCTTGGTATAGCTGGATAAGTGGGTGTCTTTTCCACACAGGACTTGATCAAGAAATCCGAAGGTGCATTAGAGAAGATGAGGTTTATGGTCTACTAAAATCTTGTCATGATGGCCCTTCTGGAGGGCATTTCGTTGATAAAAGAACAACACATAAAATTCTCAGGATGGGATATTATTGGCCCTCACTTTTCAAAGATGCAAAGAAATATGTTTGGGCCTGTGATAGCTGTCAAGGAATGGGCCAACCTAATCATAGAGATGAAATTCCATTAAACCCCCAGGTAGTACTCGAACCATTCGAAAGATGGGCCTTAGACTTTGTAGGACCCATTAACCCCCCATCCAATCAAAAAGTTTATATAGTGGTCTGCACAGATTATATGACCAAATGGGTGGAAGCTAAAGCACTCCATAAAGTGACTGAAGAAGCAGTTCTATATTTCCTATTTGAAGACATATTCATCAAATTTGGAGTGCTGAGAGAATTATTTACAGATGGGGGACCTCCTTTCACTTCTCACGGTTTTAAATCCACCCTTCAGAAATATCATATTCAACATAGAATGACTACACCATACCACCCCCAAGCCAATGGACAGGTGGAAATAACAAATAAAGTAATAGAAGCCATTCTCACAAAAACAGTGAAGGAAAATAGAAAGGATTGGTCTCACAGGCTCCTTGAAGCATTATGGGCCTACAGAACTACCTGGAGAAATACAACAAGATTCTCTCCCTATGAATTAGTTTATGGAAAAGTGTCGTCTTTCCTGTGGAATTTGAAATCAAAACCTTAAGGACTGCTTTAGCTGTCAACCTTGATTTGACCGATGCACAGACAACCAGGTTGCAACAGCTTAATGAATTGGATGAAAAAAGACTAGATACCATTCATCAGACAACTATGATTCAACAACAAAGATCAAAATGGCATGACAAAACTATCAAGCATAAGCAATTCCAAAAAGGTAATTGGGCATTACTGTATGATTCTCGGTTTAAAGAATTTCAAGGGAAACTACGTACAAGATGGCTTGGACCTTACGAAGTGGACACTGTTTTCCCCAATGCAACAGTAAGGCTCCTCACAATCGATGACTCTAAAACACCGTTACTTGTGAATGGTCATTGGCTCCATCTGTACCAGCGCCCCATTTCCAAAGAATATTTTAAATCCACATGTGTGGAAGATTCTCATTACCTCTTTTTAGAGGGGCCTCCTACCCCTCATTGCAATTAATTCTTTTTGAAATTAATTTCTTTAGTATTAGATTAGATTTCGTTTACTAATAATCCCTGTCAAGAAATGGCATGTTACAATTGATTTTTGCAGATTCTCGATCAAAGAAAAAGCCTACCAAGAAAGGACGATCTTACTTCAAGAAGAGTCAAGTTTCATCCTGTGAAACACTACTCCCATTTTTCCCCATTGCTGAAACACCACTGTTCAACAACTTTTCACCTTTTTCCCCATTGTTGAAACACCACTATTCAACAATTTTTCACCTTTTTCCCCATTGCTGAAACACCACTATTTGGAAAATTTTCGCCTTTTTCCCCATTGCCGAAACACCACTGTTCAACAATTTTTCGCCTTTTTCCCCATTGCTAAAACACCACTGTTCCGCAACTTTTTTCCTTTTTCCCCATTGCTGAAACACCATTGTTCAACAATTTTTCACCTTTTCCCCCATTGCCGAAACACCACTGTTCAACAATTTTTCACCTTTTTCCCCATTGCTGAAACACTATTGTTTCACAACTTTTTGCCTTTTCCTCCATTGCTGAAACACCACTATTCAACAATTTTTCACATTTTTCCCGATTGCTGAAGCACCACTGTTCAACAATTTTTCCGCCCTTCTCTCTATTGCTGAAACACCACTACTCAGCAACATGTTGCCACTGCTGAAACACCACTTCCTCAGCAGTATTCTACAACATCACCCTTCAGCAAACATTTCTCTATTCTTTCCTTGTTGCTGAAACACCAACTTTTCAGCATTCCCTATCAATAAGCTCTTTCGCTCTCATACTACATTTTGTTCTTCCACTAAACAAATCCTTGATACAATTTCTCTAACAAATCAAAAGTCTCTGCCATGACTACTGCAAAACTATTATGGACAGCCACTATATTTTGTTTGAAGTACGAATCAAAGGTAAAGATGAGATATGTAAAATTTATATGTAAATACAATTGAACTATGGTTAATGAGAAGATCCCAACTCATTATTATCACTCATGAAAAATCATTTATTTTAGCCGTACTTGAGGGGGGGGAAATATCGAAATCTTATACCATCATTTCACACGAACCAACCACCATCATTCTTTTTTTTACCATCCTTTCGTTTGTTTCACCACCATTTGCATGCCTTCACCCGAAAAACTTACTCTGCACAGAAGCGGTTACTTGACTCTCTGACGGTGCATTTTACTGAGCTGTTAGCTATGGGAGGCCCTATTATACGGTACGAACCTGCCATGACAGCCCTGCTAGAACTATATCCATAAGTCTATCAAATTTTTCTGCAGGCAGGATGGCTGGGTTATTTTCAGAGGCTCCAGGGATTTGATCAACAACAGGTTCTTCAATTTGCTCGAAATCTTCAGGAAGATTATTCCATTGTTCAAGGGGTTCGGATTCCAGTTACAAAGAAGGATATAGCACAGGTTTCGGGTCTCCTGTCAATGGAATTCACTGGTTCAGCCACAAACATATCATCCTTAATGCCCACCAGGATTTCCTCTTGCCAAGGGAACAAATTGAGCCTAAAGGCCGGGGTGTTCAACTTAGCTCGTTGTCGCCTCCTTGGCCGAAAGTTGCAGAGTTTGTCAAGCACTACCTTACTTGTGAACGCCAATACCAGGTAGTCTACCAGTATGATTTTTTCATGTTGTCTCATTTACGACATGCTAGATTGGTGAACATTCCTTATTATCTGCTCGGATGTCTTAGAAATATGTCGCATTACTGTAAAAAGGCTAAAAATCCCGCCCTTTCCCTCACCCATCACCATCTCGCTCAACTACTTATCCAAAAGGGTTTTGCCCAACAAAACCCTCTCCTAAACAACCCACCCATAGATCCCCAAGAAGCTATTGAATATCCTAAAAATCTTTAGGAACAACAACCACAAAACCCTCTAGACCCTCCAGAAGTACCTAACAGTCCGCCTACAGACCCAATCAATCCAATTAACCTTCCTACCATACCAAGCCAGCCCCACATCTTACTAGAATCATCCACTCCTACCATTCATATCCTTAGCGATTATTCTGAACCAGAAAACTCTCCCTGCCCCATCACTGAGGAAAAACCCTCACACAAATGAAAGAAAATTCCTCTTTTTCCGCCCTTTTTACAAAGAAAATGAACAAGGACCTCAACTAGAGCAGCCACTACTGCCACTTCCCTAAACCCCCAACCCATCCGGCTAAAACCCCGTACACCTCCACCCTCCCAAATTCCAGAATGTTTACCTATTCCACCCACGGGCACTGAAACACAAGAACCAGAGGCCCAGTGTGCTGCGACATCATCCTTTTCAAATCAAGTAGCTGAAACACAAGAACCAACTACTCATCAAGTAGCTGAAACACAAGAACCAACTACTCATCAAGTAGCTGAAACACAAGAACTAGCTATTGATTCAGTAGTTGAAACACAAGAACCAGCTACTCATCAAGTAGCTGAAACACAAGAACCAGCTACTCATCCAGTAGCTGAAACACAAGAACCAGCTACTCATTCAGTAGCTGAAACACAAGAACCAGCTATAGCTATTACACAAGAACAAGCTACAACTGAAACACAAGAACCAACTGCTGATATTGTTACCGATATACAGGAATCAAATGCCCAGGGTGCTGCAACATTACTTTCTCTACATCAAGAAGATAAAATACAAGAATCAGCTGCCGATCCTGTAGCTTCTCCAAAAGAACTAGCTAGTGCAGTTGTGACTGTTACACAAGAACCAGTCACCCCTCTTAATATACCCTTGAAATATCAACAACCAGAACCAACAATGGCCTCTGTCTTACAAGAAAATGAGTTCCTAACATCAGAAATGGAAGCCCACAAGCAAGAGCTAGTCATGGTAAAGGAAGCCTACGAGAAAGAACTTAAATTGTACACCCTAGCTCGCATAGTGACCATGACAGAGGAAAATACAACAGAGAATCAGTGTAGAGAGTATATGTGCAGTCAATGTGGGGACATCTATTATCAAGCAGGCTACAAAGTAATTCAAATTCCAATGCCAGGAGCTTCCCCTGCACCTTCGAATTTTTCAGTTGACGCAGACTGCTCCTCCCCCAGGGCACGTCTGCTCCCACAGGACCTTCTTCTTCTTGGCCCAAAGAACTTGAAGGTTCTTCTATTTCCCTACCGGGAAATATACACCCACAACAATCTTCCCCGAGACCTCCCCCTTTCTACCGGGAGATCAGCTAAATCTCGCTATCTCGCGAGTTCATGACTCAAACCTTCAAACTTTCCTTTCAGATCTTGTGATACCCGATATGGTGATACGGGTATAGCTCATTCCACATGCAATTGTGGGCTAGGCTTAATGTTAGCGCTTCTCGCGACTTCGCGACCTCGCAACCTCGCGACCTCGTCGGTCGAACCATCGAGTTTTCACCCTCCTAGTTCACGAGTCCCCGAGATGCGTGGTCCCACCTTATACTCTGCCACGTGTCCACACAAACCTCGACTCCTCGGCACTTCGCTACTCGCGAATACGAACACCAATAACTCGGGACTTCTCGCGACGAGATTCTGAGGGCTTCGTTCCACCTGTATTCCACTCGTCGATTCTGCTATGGCCCACACTATCTCCAGTTGTCGGGATATCGCCTTATCGCAACCTCGCGACTCCTGCGCTCAAATTCTCGAACCTTTTCTTGCAAGGTCCTGAGATACGGTCCCTCACGCAGATCCAACGGTCCTCCTGCGTTCCGGATCCAACGGTGTCCTTCCCTCGCTACTCGCGTCCTCGCGACTTGGAGTACCCAATGTTTGGACTCTCAACCTACGAACTCCCGTGTTCATGAGATCCCTCAATCTCTCGCCACCTGTCCTCCTCAGATAGATGGCTACGATCCTCTCACTCCTTTGTCACCTTGCGTCCTCACGCCTCGCGACTTGCACACCCAATACTTGGGCCTTTACCCTGCGAACTCCCGAGTTCGCGATATCTCTTGATCTCTTGCCACCTGTCCCCTCAGATGGATGGCTACAATCTTTTCACCACTTCGTTGCGTCGTGTCCTCATGCCTCGCGACTTTGAACACCCAATACTTGGGCCTTTAACCTGCGAACTCCCGAGTCCGCGAGATCACCGATCTCTGCCACCTGTCCTCTCAGATGGACGGCTACTAATCTCTCGCCACTTCGCCACTCGCGACATTAAAGGGATTCACTTTCGGTCCTCCAATTCCTGAGTATGTGAGATAAGGATCTCCTTACATGTGTCCTCCTCAAGGAATGGTTCTGATCTTACAGGGATATCGCATCTCGCGATCTCGCTGCTCTCGCTGCATAACCTTTGGAGCTTCAACTCCCGAGTCCCCGATACACGAGACCACGTGTAGATCTGACGCCTCCTGGGAATCTAAATCAATGACTCTACCTCTCCTGAGCTTCAAAATCTTCAGACCCTCACTCTGTAACCTCCTTTCACCTCTGCAAGATCTGACGATCCTCGGAACTTCGTGAAATCTCCTCAGAAGATTTCGGCCTTCCGTTCTTCCTTGTGAAATCCGTGAAATGAAAGAAGTATCTCCTCACGAGATTCTTTCGTCGCTTCGCCAACCTGCGACGCTTCTTCCTGACTTCACGTCACACTGATCTACACTGATCTTCAGCGACTCAGAGACCTATCCTTCCTGAGCTTTTCTAAATCACTTCAACTCCAACGAGATTCTTTGCGCGCACTCCTTGCGGCAAGCCTGCGAACACTTCAACTGTTCGAGCTTCCTTGACTCTGCGTATGCCCATAGCAATAGTCCTTCAACACTTCTACTCAGTTTCATGACTGAGGCTTTCTCCCTTAGCCTATGCACTCCTTGCACGGCTCTAGCAACCGCGTTCACTCCTGAGTGAATGAGAACAAGAGTTAACTCTCTGAGCCTTCTGTCAGCGCACTCCTTGCGGACGACTCAACTGCACTCCTTGAAGGAATCCTTTCTCAAAAGAGAAAACAATTGTAACTCACCTCACTTCCTCTCATATTTTAATCTCGGCACATGAAATCATACAAACAGCATGATAACTAATGCATAACAAGAGGTGATATTCATAAGTAGAGCATTCAACAGAGATACACAGAGAATAACACAACAACCATGAATCTGAATCAACTTCTTCTATTAATTCAAGATCTATACATGGATGTTCTTCTACAGCTCTCAGCTATTCTCCTATGCTCTTCCTTGTTCTGAGTTATGCTAGCTAATGTTACAATGATACAAATGAGGGTGTCCATATCCAGTTTCCCTCCTTCCTTCTAGAACTGTCTAATCTAAGAATTCAATTCTATCTACCTACAACTACTACTATAAATGCCTCTGTCTATCTCAGATGAGAGCGTATGGCTCGAGGTCTGAGTACATTTTTACCAAGGTGCCTAAATTAAATGATCTCATTTATGTTCAACGCATCAACTTCAAGGGGAAAATTTAAAAATTCAAAAACTTGCGCTAGATGTCTTCCTGTTGTTTTCTGCTTCCACGTTGGTTTTGCTTGTCGTGAGGGATGCTCCTGCATCATACTCCCTCGCTTGAAAATTTGCATGGGCTCCTGTCCATGAGCTCCTGCATGGTATGTCCATGCTTCAAAATTTCCGCTTCAGTCTCCCAGCTAGCATCTTCAACTGGATGTCCCTTCCACTTGACCAAATATTCAAAGTATTCTTTCCTTCTGGTTTTCTTACCCACTCTTTTATTCAGTATCTGCTCCATCTATGGATTTTCTGCAACTGGCATCTACTTCTTCCACTGGACCTCTGGTTGATCATCACCTTCTTCTCCTGCTTCATCTGCTTTATATGGATATAAATCTGAAACATTAAATGTCAGAGATATTCCAATGCCCTCTGGTAACTCAATTTCATAAGCATTCTGTCCCATTTTCTTCAAGACCTTGCATGGCCCAATTTACTTCATCTTCATCTTGTTGTATGTTCCTCTCGGGAACCTTTCCTTCCTCAAATGTGCCAGAACCAAATCACCAACTTCAAACTAAAGTTGTCTCCGATGCTGATCTTCTCTGCACTTGTACTCCTGACTTGATTTCAACATTCGCTCCTTCACCTGGCTGTGAAGTTCCTTCATCGCTTCTGCGAATTCTCCTGCACTAGGGCTGCTAGTATCAAACTATTCTGAATCCCTTAGTTCAGAAACTCCCCTTGGCTGCATTCCATATACAATCTAAAATGGAATTTTCCCTGTGCTCCTATTCACTGAATCATTGTAAGCAAACTCTGCTTGCGGTAATATGCTATCGCAGCTGCTATGGTGCTCTGTCACCAAGCTCCTCAACAAATCTCCCAGACTTCTGTTGACCACTTATGTTTGTCCATCTGTCTGAGGATGATAAGAAGAACTAAACATCAAATTAGTCCCCAACTTCTTCCACAATGTTCTCCAGAAATTCCCTATGAATTTTGTGTCCCTATCCGAGACTATGCTTTTCGGCAATCCATGGAGTTGAACAACCTCTTTGAAAAAAAAATTTGCGATGTGGGTCACATCGCTGGTCTTCTGACATGGAATGAAGTGTGCCATCTTAGAAAACCTGTCAACCACCACAAAGATTGAATCAACACCTCTTTGTGTCCTCGACAATCCCAATATGAAATCCATGCTGATTTCATCCCACGGCCTCTCGGGTATGGGTAATGGTTGATAGAATCCCGCATTCTGCTTTCTTCCCTTTGAATGCTGGCAAACCCTGTATCTGTCTACAAACCTCTTGACTTATGAACACATCCTTGGCCAAAAGTATGAGTCGCTCAGATTTGCAAATGTCTTATCATGGCCAAAATGTCCTTCTAATCCACCACTGTGCTTCTCCTTCAACAAGTTCTCCCTCATGGAGCAATTTGGAATACACAGTTGATTGCCTTTGAACAAAAATCCATCCTAGATCACATACTCTATCCACTGACTTTGATCTCTGAGAACTGGATTCTCAGTTGCTTCATAAGCCTCTGCAAAATTTGCATCACCTGCATACATGTCCTTCAGATCATCAAAGCCTAAAGTCTTGACTTTGAACTCCTGCAACAACAAACATTTCCTGCTCAAAGCATCAACCACTTTGTTAGCAGTACCAGAAATATGTTTTATCACAAAGGTGAAATTTTGCATGTATTCAACCCATTTAACATGCCTCTGATTCAACTTTTCCTGTTGAGTCACAAATTTTAATGCATGGTTATCACTATATAAAACAAATTCTTTTGGAATCAAATAGTGCCTCCATTTCTTGAATGCCTGTATGATGGCATAAAATTCTTTATCATATGTGTATTATTTCTCTTTTGCCTCATTCAGCTTCTCGCTGAAATATGCAATCAGCCTATCTTCCTGGCTCAAGACCGCTCCAATTGCAAATCCGCTTGCATCACATTTCACCTGAAATGTCTTTTGAAAATCTGGCAACACCAGAATTGGTTGCTCTGTAATCCTTCGTTTCAATAAATTGAAACTTTTCTTAGCCTCTTCCATCCAGTGAAAATATTTGTGTCTTTTCTTGACTGTATCCATCATTGCTGCACTAATTCCACTGAAATTCCTGATGAATTTTCGGTAGAAACTAGCCAGTCCATGAAAACTCCTCACCTCAAATACGTTCTTCGGTGATGGCCAATTTTTTATTACCTCCACCTTATCTGGATCCATCCTCAATTCATTTTCAGATATAACAAAACCCAAATAAATGAGTTATGTCTTCATGAATGAGGATTTCTTCATGTTTATCAACAACTTCTCCTGCTGTAATTTCTTCATCACAATAGCCAAATGCTTCAAATGTTCAGCCTTTGTATTGATGAAAACCAATATGTCATCCAGATACACAATGACAAATTTCCCAATGAATTCCTTCAGCACTTCATTCATTAACCTCATAAAGGTACTTGGTGCATTCGTCAAGCCAAATGGCATGACAAGCCATTCGTACAAACCTTCGTTTGTCTTGAATGTTGTTTTCCATTCATCACCTTCTCTCATACGAATCTGATGATATCCACTTTTCAAATCTATCTTTGAAATTTTTTTTGCTCCACTTAAGCAATCCATCAGATCATCCATTCTTGGCAATGGGAATCTATACCTGATAGTTATCTTGTTTATCGCCCTTGAATCAGTGCACATCCTCCAGCCTCCGTCTTTATTAGGACTGAGTACTATTGGAATAGCACACAGACTCAAGCTTTCCCTGACCAACCCTTTGTCCAACAACTCCTGGATCTGTCTTTTAACCTCTTCATTCTCCTACGGCGTCAATATGTACGCATCTTTGTTTGGAAAACTGGCTCCTGGTATGAGGTCTATATGATGACTCACATGCCTCATCGGTGGAAACAAACGAGGTAGTTCGTCCACTACAATATCAGCGAACTCTTCTAGCAGTTCTTGAACTTCTTCTGGAAAATCATCCACCCTTGTGCTAGTCAGAACAATTCTCAGTTTTCTGACCACAAAGAATTGTGGATCCTCCTTCTTCTTAACTTCTGTAAGGAGTTCCTTCCCACTCATGAGAAGTACTATGTTGTTTACCTCCGGCATCACCTCTTTTTCTTCAATTGGACACAACATATGAGTTCTCCCATTCTTCTCCAGGGTATATGTATTCTTCCTCCCATCATGAATTACATTTCTATCATATTGCCATGGTCTACCCAACAATAAATGACAGACATCCATAGTAATAACATCACATAAAATCTTATCATTATATCCTCCTATCTTTATGTCAACTAAGCATTGTTTAGTGGCATTTACCTGATGTCCCTTCTGTAGCCACGAAACTTTGTATGGTTTTGGGTGATAAGTTGTCTCCAGCTCCATCTTTTCTACCATCTTGGTCGAAACGAGATTATCGGTGCTTCCACCGTCCATAATGACTTTGCACACTCTATCCTTGGTCTTGCAAGCAGTCCTGAAAAGACTGTTCCTCTGTGCTGGATTCTCCATCTCCTTCTCTGGTGTTAAAAGGACTTTTTGCATCACCAACGATCTTCCGCCTTCAGCGTAATCTGCCTCAACATCTCGCCTCTGTACCTCGGCGATGTGAGCCTCTCCAGTTTCTTTCTTTTTCTCTGGACACTCAAATGACCTGTGCCCATTCTTTCCACAAGTGAAGCATGTGATTACTCCACCTCTTCCTCTTCCTCTACCTTTGGTATGAGGAAACCTATTATTATCAGCACATCCTCCTCTTTGCTCAGTATGCTTCTCTTTTTGTTCATCATATCGCCCTCTCTATGAGGTTCCACCTCTTTCTGTCTGAGTCTGAGGTTTCTTCCCTTCCTCCTTGGGCTTCTGGTATTTATCTTGGGCAATCGATTTTCCTTTGGGCTGACTCCTGCCTCTGCCCCTTTGACTCTGTTTGCGGCTCAGCTTCTCCTCATCTTTCAGAGCCAATTGGTAAGCATCCTCCATAGTTTGGATGGTTGCCAAATTTAGTTCATCCTGAATTTCATACCTCGGGCCATTCATATACCTGGCCACCTTTTCGTCATTGCTTTTGCGATGACCTACTCTGATATTCAACCTGTAAAATTCCTCTGTATACTCTTTCACTGTCATCAACTTCTGACTCAGGTTTTGCATTCTCCTTAACAGAGAAATTTGATAATCCCTGGGAATGAATTTCGCCTTCATCTTTGCAATCATCCTGTCCCAGCTCTTTATCTTCTGCTTGCCTTGGCAACGCCTGTCAGCTTTCAGTTCATCCCATCACAAGGCTTCATGTCCTTTTAATCTTGTGATGACATGTCTGACCTTCTTATCATATTCGATATCTTCATAATCGAAATAAGTATCAAGAGCTCTAATCTAGTCTAGCAGCTCTTCCGCATCCAGACTCCCTTCATAAGCTGGAATGTCCATCTTTGTTTTTGAACTCATCCGAGCGATAGCCTTAATTAAACGCTCATTGGCTGCATCTTCTGCTGGGATTTCTTCTTCTTCATGTCCAGCATCACCTTCATCCTTGGATTCACTCACATCTCCTGCATCAGCTTTGCGCCTCTGTGAGGTCTTCATGTCCTCCATTCTGGCATGAAGATTTCGCACTTCTCTCTCCATGTCTGGATTCTGCACTTGCCTACCTCTTTCTCTGGACATTTCCCTTTCTTTTTCTGGGTCAGGTGATTGTCTACCTCTTCTTCTTGGCGGCATGGTGAATTCTCCTTTTTTCTCTGCTACAGAAAGCAAAGAAACTTTTCTATGCTCTGATACCACTCTGACGCAGACTGCTCCTCACCTAGGGCATGTCCGCTCCCACAGGACCTTCTTCTTCTCGGCCCAAAGAACTCGAAGGTTCTTCTATTTCCCTACCGGGAAATCTACACCCACAACAATCTTCCCTGAGACCTCCCCCTTTCTACCAGGAGATCAGCTAAATCTCGCTATCTCGCGAGTTCGTGACTCAAACCTTCAAACTTTCCTTTCAGATATTGCGATACCCGATCTGGCGATATGGGTATAGATCCTTCCACATGCAATCGTGGGCTAGGCTTAATGTTAGTGCCTCTCGCGACTTCGTGACCTCGCAACCTCGTGACCTTGCCGGTCGAACCGTCGAGTTTTCACCCTCCTAGTTCACGAGTCCCTGAGATGCGCGGTCCCACCTTATACTCTTCCACGCATCCACACAAACCTCGGCTCCTCGGCACTTCGCTACTCACGAATACGAACACCAATAACTTGGGACTTCTCGCGACGAGATTCCGAGGGCTTCGTACCACCTGTATTCCACTCACCGATTCTTCTATGGCCCACACTATCTCTAGCTGTCGGGATATCGCCTTCTCGCAACCTTGTGACTCCCGTGCTCAAATTCTAGAACCTTTTCTTGTGAGGCCCCGAGATACGGTCCCTCGCGCAAATACAATGGTCCTCTGTTTCAGGATTAATCCGTAAGTGTGGACACGAACCAATCTCCCTAGATCCACCTGGATCTAGAACAAAATAGGACAGAATAATACACTTTCCCTAGATCTAGCCTATTGAATGAACTAAGAGATAAGGATTATGGACATACCTTATGAACGCTTGCCTTAGGTCTCTGTTGTTCCAAGATTTTCTCCAATGCTCTTGCACCATTCAGATCACAATAGCACAAACCAGTTGAAGTAAAGGCAGATTAATACATTCAATATCTAGTCTATACATATGATCAAGGAGTTATATAATAAAGTGACATCATCTTTATGGGAAAGGGACATATTATTGTATTGAATTAATTGAAAGTGAAACTTACAACCTGAGCCTTGATGTCGTAGGTCTCCTTTCGATGGCTCCTAGTTCTGACACACACACTTGCTCATGCATGAAGAAAATCAACCACTTTTGATGACCTTGTTGGTGTCTTTAGCTGTTGTAGCCTCAGTCCTTCATACATGCTTTCAATAAGTCTCCAATCAATCTCTTGCTAGCTTGCTTCTAACTTTTTCCATAAGCATTCCCCTCAATATATAGGAGAAGATAATTTAGTTACTTGGATAGAAAATGATCCCAAGATATTTGGAATGCCAACACTTAGATAACCATTCGTTAGCCAACTCATTCTTCTCGAAGATTCTCTTCTAGAAGGCTCGAGAACTTCATCTTTTTCCTCTTTAAGAAGACGTTCGCACCCTGGAAGTTATTACAGTGCGAACTATTCACACCCTAGCTTAATGCAGTCTGCGAGAATCAGGCATTCTCGCAGGCAAGTATATAGGTAGCCTGCAAACATCCTTTAAAAGCATGATTTCTGGAAGCAGACAAGTGTAACTTTTATCAGGAAAGTGTTCTTAGTGAAGAGATTGATTTTCCATCATCATAACATCATCATGATGAAAAAAATTGTGGATAACACTCCTGCGTTCCGGATCCAACGGCTATCCTTCCCTCGCTACTCGCGTCCTCGCGACTTGGAGTACCCAATGTTTGGACTCTCAACCTGCGAAATCCTGAGTTCACGAGATCCCTCGATCTCTTGCCACCTTTCCTCCTCAGATGGACGGCTACAATACTTTCGCTCCTTCGTCGCCTCGCATCCTCGCGCATCGCGACTTGCACACCCAATACTTGGGCCTTTACCCTGCGAACTCCCGAGTTCACGAGATCTCTTGATCTCTTGCCACCTATCCCCTCAGATGGACGGCTGCGATATTTTCACCACTTCGTCGCCTCGTGTCCTCGTGCCTCACAAATTTGAACACCCAATACATGGGCCTTTAACCTACGAACTCCCGATTCCGCGAGATCACCGATCTCTGCCACCTGTCCTCTCAGATGGACGACTACCAATCTCTCGTCGCTTCGCCACTCGCGACGCTAAAGGGATTCACTTTCGGTCCTCCAATGCCCGAGTATGAGAGATAAGGATCTCCTTACACGCATCCTCCTCAATGAACGGTTCTGATCTTACAGGGATATCGCGTCTCGCGATCTCGCTGCTCTTGTTGCATAACCTTTGGAGCTTCAACTCCCGAGTCCCCGATACACGAGACCACATGTAGATATGACGACTCCTGTGACTCTAAATCAATGGATCTACCTCTCCTAAGATTCAAACTCTTCGGACCCTCGCTTTGTAACCTCCTTGCACCTCTGCAAGATCTAACGATCCTCGGAACTTCACGAAATCTCCTCAGAATATTTTGGCCTTTCGTTCTTCCTTGTGAAATCCGTGAAATGAAAGAAGTATCTCCTCATGAGATTCTTTTGCCACTTTGCCAACCTGCGATGCTTCTTCCTGACTTCACGTCACACTAATCTACGTTGATCTTCAAAGACTCAGAGGCCTATCCTTCCTGAGCTTTGCTAAATCACTTCAACTCCAACGAGATTCTTTGTGCGCACTCCTTGCGGAAAGCCTGCGAACACTTCAACTGTTCGAGCTTCCTTGACTCTGCGTATGCCCGTAGCAGCAGTCCTTCAACACTTCTGCTCAGTTTCACGACTGAGGCTTTCTCCCTTAGCCTGCACACTCCTTGCACGGCTCTAGAAAATGCGTTCACTCCTGAGTGAACGAGAACAAGAGTTAACTATCTGAGCCTTCTATCAGCGCACTCCTTGCGGACGACTCAACTACACTCCTTGAAGGAATCCTTGCTCAAAAGAGAAAATAATTGTAACTCACCTCACTTCCTCTCAGATTTTAATCTCGACACATGAAATCATACACACGGCATGATAACTAATGCATAACAGGAGGTGATATTCATAAGTAGAGCATTCAACACACATACACAGAGAATAACACAACAACCATGAATCTGAATCAACTTCTTCTATTAATTCAATATCTATACATGGATGTTCTTCTACAGCTCTCGGCTATTCTCCTATGCTCTTCCCTATTCCGAGTTATGCTAGATAATGTTACAATGATACAAATGAGGGTGTCTATATCCGGTTTCCCTCCTTCCTTCTAGAACTGTCTAATCTAAGAATTCAATTCTATCTACCTGCAACTACTACTATAAATGCCTCTGTCTATCTCAGACGAGATCGTATGGCTCGAGGTCTGAGTACATTTTTACCAAGGTGCCTAAATTAAATGATCTCATTTATGTTCAGCGCATCAACTTCAAGGGGAAAATTTAAAAATTCAAAAACTTGCGTTGGACATCTTCCAGCTGTTTTCTGCTTCCACGTTGGTTTTTCTTGTCGTGAGGGATGCTCCTGCATCAACAGTCAAAGAAGAAAACCCTATTGTTACACAAGAACTAGCAGGACCTTCCAAAATTAAAAATGAACCCTAGCCTACAATAATTCTCAAATCTGAAGCCCCTGTTTTTGTTAATAAAGTTGTACAAACACTGCCTATTGATGAATCTACCCCTCCTAGCCAGATCAATACCCACACCCTTGTGGAACAAGCCACTCAGACCCTACCTCATCCTATCACTTGCAATGCTAAAACAAAAACTCAACCATGGGATGAGCATGCAATAATGGACAAATGGAAAAAAGAGTCTGTTGTTACATAGGACAAAAGCCTGCAGGAGCACAGACTACTCTGGCTAAACCATATCTATTCAAACCTGGAAGCTTTGGAGCAAACACGCCAAGCATCCTGTGCCCATAAGAAGTAGAATAAAGAGCTAAAAGGAAAATTTCTCTTGATGTTTGACTTGGCACAAAAGTTGTTGGCTGCAAGGAAACCATCCTCCAATTACTCTCTGTTCCTCATGGAACGTCTTACATTTTTTCAGATTAACTCAATCAAAGAAGGCAGACCCCATGCAGTGTTAAATCCAACAGATTTTGTTAGAACCTTTGCAGATGCCTATACTATGGATCAACACCTCCTCTGTGAGGTATATCTTCATAATGAGGCCATCCCTAAGAACCGACAGCTTAACCTTAACCCTCTTGTTGGTGATATCCATATTCGGGCACTCACCTCCTTCCTTAACAATCAGATTATATGGCAGAATGAATTCCTAGCTGCCAAGCATAACGAGGATAATCGCCTTCTTTGGATATGGCCAGAACCACAAAATGATGTCGCCTTTGTTGCAGAGTATTATCAGTTTTTGAAGAAACCAGGGATGACTCAATACATTCGACAACTGTAAACAATAGTGCTTCAGGATTGTCAACAGTTCATTAAATCCACAGAGATCGCTTCCCTACAATAAAATAACATGTTTTAGAAACAATCTGCTGAGAAAAGACAGGAACATAATCCCTTTATCCCCACCAATCTTGAGACAACAATCTCCCGAGTACCTAGCTACATCAAATGTGTTCAACAATGTGCTGAAATATGGATAGGTTATCACTTTCATTTTCTTATTCTGTGGATGCCAATAGAGAAATATCAAGTTCATCATAAGTTGCCCAAGAAGGCCGAAACAACATCTTGGCAAAGGCTACAATGCGTTCAAGGATTCATAGCTCCAACAGAAAACACTTTCCATAGCTACTGATTAAGTAACTTGCACGCTCAGAGTCGGTATTCAGATTCCGAGTCAGATTGAAGTTGCCTAAGGACATGCAACCTTTTAAGTTCGGGGGGATGTTAGGACCCTATAATGTACCTTTTTGCTCACACTTTTTTCTACCATTACATCCTTTTTCCACTCACATTTAAACTTACATTATCACCTTACCCTATCTTTCCAAAGGTATATAACATCTCTTCTCTTTACTATATGTTTAATTTGTTTTGCATATAATTTTACATTACTCTCATACTTAACCATCGATTAGAAATATATAAGTGTTGAAATAGTTCGAGCTGCAGATTATTGTTGTTTTTTGAAGGCATGTTGTTGAAATAGTCAAAAGAACGCAAACCCCGTGGCTGAAATAGTCCGTGGCCTACGATGCTGAAACAACAATTCACACAACAGGAAGAAGAAGTTGTTACACTGACCACAACAGCCGCACCTTGAGCCAGAATCAACCATCGCTGTTGCTTGAGATCACATTGCTGAAACAGTCAGAACGCAAATCCCATTTCTGAAACAACCCGTGATTTGTGATGCTGAAACAATATACAACAACAGTAACAAGAAGATAAATAAAGAAGCTGTTACACCAGCCGCAACAACTACACCTCACTCAACACCATTTCAATGATTGTGATAGCATTCTGTTACGGGAGACCAGGATATCCTATTCCAGTATAGAGATCAGATCTGATTAAGAATAGGATTCATATGTGCACATGTAATTTAATGATAAAATTGTATCGAGGGGATTCTCCTCTTTAAATAAGGGGAAATCATCATTAGGGGGGATCATCTAGGATAAGCAAGGAATTACAGAGAAGGACGTGTTTACTTCGGACATTGTAACATGATACAGTTGACAGATGAATAAAAGAGTATTATGAGCATTCCTTCTTAGTTCCTTTCATTTCTCGGGAATCTTGTGAGAAGGGAGGGCCCACCTTCTTCACAAGATTCACCCATTCATTCTGTAGTGTGCTAGTATTATTTTTGTTTGTTCCTTGATTAAATTTTTTTTTGCTGAAACTCTACTTTACTGAACCCTGTTTTGCTGAAACTCTGCTTTACTGATTGTTACATTGTTTTCATATAATTCATGCTTGGGTAACTGTTAATCATTCTAGTTAGCAATCCTGTTTGATGAATTTATGAAATGTGATAATCAGAGACAGGTGCTGAAGATTCCTTCTTGTGGAATAGGGTCATGTTCTCTGTTAGGAGATAGTTAGCCTTCAGTGCATGTCAATCATTTTTTATTAGTAATGAGTTCATGAAAGTGTGATAATCGGAAACAGGTGCTGAAGATTCCTGCTTGGGGAATAGGGTCCTGTTCTCTGTTACAGAATAGTTGGTCTTTCCTTTTGCAGTATCCTAAAAGCTTTCTTTCCTAGGTTGTTATTTCTTAAATGTAATCCAGGATTCTTCGGATAATTATTTCTTTTGAACTCTGCAATAGGTAGGTTGCTTTTCTGTAATTCAAAGTAGAACTTCAGTTTGTTCAAGGAAAGGTGTGATTAATATACTTTTACTACAACTCTAGATTTCTTTAGAGATTGAGCATATACAGTGTGTGATTGCCTTTGAAATAAACAAACTTCCCTGGGTTGACAATTTATGTAGCACTTGATTGTTTAGTTAAATAAGAAATTACAGTGACCAACACATTAGACTTTAAGCTAAACTAACAACATGCAACTTTTATTTACTATCCTAACCTACCTTAAAGGAAAGGGAAAATATTTATTCAAGTGTAAGAACTCTTCCAATGTAACCATGTGCGGAGCAAGATAAGAAACATACTCATATCCATATATGAAAAAGTTACTGCAGTGATTACCTGGATATGAAGAACCAACCAACCTACATGTTTTGGAATCAAAAGGTGTTGAAGAAGAGAATAGTATTGTGGCCTTATGACCTCTTGAAACCAAATTTCAATGTAATCTTGATGTTCATCAATAGTAATGTCTATGCTCTCCTTCATCATATTATGCAGATCCTTTTCTTCTGGATGATTGATTTCTAGAGTATATAAAGGATCTGCTGAGATGGATGATGAGAACTCTTGAATCTCAGGTCTTAATGATTGCTCTCCATTGGATGTAGTCCATAATTTTTTATCTTCCTTCGCATTTTGGCAAATAAAATCATTTTGTGGTTCATAGGACCTTGATTTTTCTAATATTTCCGAAGAGGTGGATATACTTTTGGCTGCTGCCAAAATATGTTCTTCTTGAAAAAAACAAATCTCGGCTGCTGCTAGGATTTGAGAAAGTTCCCTCAAGCTAATGGTTGCTTCTGAGTTCATCTTTCCATTTGATAAAACTTGGTTCACACAAATATGATGTCCACAAATTTAGGATATCCTGATGGTGGTTCTACGGAAGGCTCGAGTGGTCTTGCCTCTTGTCCCACTATTATTGATGCTTCAATTTCTTGTTTTATAGTGCTCCCTATTTTAGTCTCTTCAGACACTACTTTATCTCTTTGGGTTGAGCTAGCTCTTATTTTTCAGTATCGATATGCAAAGTTTATGAGTGGAACGTTCCTTCCCCCAAAAAGGTCGGAAGGAACCTTGGTTGAAAGATCTAATTTAGATTTAATGTATCTACCTTTTGGGTCTCTAGGTAAAAAAAAAAAAAAAAAGACTACCATTGGGTTTGGGGGAACCTACTATAGTAGATGCACAGGTTCTTACCTTTCATCTTAAAGTCCCCCCGCCACCAAACTAATGCTAAAGTTTAGAAGTGATCTATTTCCTAACTATTTCCTACCTTGAGACAACTACCCGACAATGGCATGAAAAATGGTGGGTGTTCTATATGCACTAAAAACACACTAAAAAACCTGAATTAAATTGTCAACCCAGGGTAAGTAAACTTAGAGTTGTAGAAAAATATATGCCAAGATAGAAGGGTTGGTAATAGTATAGTCTAATTAAGGAAGTGGCTATCTAAGGGCTAATATATTCAAGCAAAGCTATCTAATGATCAAACCCTACTAAGAAACTCAAACTATTTATCCTAAGTAACCTTTGAACGAAGGATCGATGGATAGTTCTAGGAAATAAAATGAAACCCCTACTTAAAGAAAACTAGTTCAATCATAACAATAAGCAAAAGCAAATTATTTATCTAATAAGAAAATAGCAACAACAAAACTACTTCAACTAGCCTACTTAAATTCAATAAGAAACTATCCTATGAAAGAAAGAAAATAGACAAGCAAGCAACTAATCTATCAAAGAAAGAATAGACAAGTAAGAAACTAACCTATTAAAGCAAGTAAACAACTAACTAACCTAGGATGACTTCTACAGCAAGTAAACTAATCAATAAGAAACTAGTTAAACTAAGAAACAAGTGAACTCTATTCTTAAACTAATCTTCACAACTATTTCTAATTTACAAAAGGAAATCTACTGAATTGAAACCATTATGATAATAAAAGCAATTGACAACTAATATCTATGATAAGAAAACTATCCCTTAATCTACCAAATCAAGAATACTATCTATCCTACAACAACAACAAAACTATCTTCTAATCTACGAAAGAAAGAAAACTATCTTCTAATATATGACAGAAAGAAAAACTCAAATATAATGATGATGGTTATGTCTCTAGTGTCTTATGATATCATGATGGCACTTGACAATGAATGATAATTCAAGAGGGATAAACTCTATATTGACCTCAATAGCAAAGTGAAAAGTGTGAATTAGACAATCCAGTGAGAACTTAGCCATTATGGAAACAACATCAATTATCTTACATATCCATGTGATTATTGATCATGCATTAATCATCAACATTATAAAGAGGCTAGGCTAATAAACTCAATTTCATTCTATACTAATGAAGCAAATTCATACTACACTAAAATCAATAATTAACTACAAATTGAAATTGCAATCTTGATCTAATAAAGAAATTGCATGAAGGAAACTAAACTAGTCCTATCTTAACAATTCAAATTGCAAAAAGAGGAAATACTCATAAACGGAATTTAAACATTATTTTAGCATATGAAAAGAAAGCAAATGAGAAACAAAGTGACGAATTAAATAAATAAAGCTAAATGGCAACTAGATCCTCAAATTAAAATTGAAAACTAAAGGCTAATGACTATCCATCCACCGAACCATGTCAAAGAAAGCATGAATTAAAAATTATGTTTTAAAACTCTGTTTTTATCATCTATTTCAACATAAAAGAAAACTTGATTTATCATCTAGTTACACACAGGGTTAGTATCTAAGATTGCAAGATTTCTTCTATCAACTAAGAATTCATTGCATACTAACAAGATTCCTCATAATAACCTGCAAAAACTAAATTAAACCAATTAAATCATAAACAACAAGTTATATAACAAAGAAGTAAAATAACAATTCATGTACAAAAAAATAAATAAAAAGAAATCTACGTTATCTAATTCACAAACAAACTCATAAAATAGTTACCTAAACTATCTCTTCCCCCCCCCCAAAAGTCATGGTCACTCCTCAAATGCACACCATGAACTCAACAAAGTGATTTCACCATTAAAAATTAAAAACGCAGGTTTACACAGTCTGGCAAAACGAAAATGGAAAAACAGAGCTACAATCATTTTTGTCTCTAACACATGACTTCTTCCCTTTTGTCTAACCACTGAGGTGGTATTTATAAGATTTACAAACTGAGAGGTTGACCACTGGAGAGTCAAACCTCTTCTAAAAATAGTAAATTACATTAATGATGCCCTAACTGCCGAAATGAAGCAAGCCAATAATCACCCAACATAACAACCCAAATCGAGTTTTCAATAGTTTAGTAGCTGGAGGGAATGAACACGAGAAAAACCCATGTCTCTGAATCACCCATCACTGGCCACTAATACCAGAACTGCCAAATCGCCCATCATTTTTGTGTAGGATAGAGTGCTGGACGAAGTGTCGGATGGAGTACTGAACTGAGTGTTGGATGGAGTACCAGATTGAGTGTCGGAAGCAAAAACAAGCTGCGATTTTTCCCCGTGACATACAAAACATGAATTAGATTCCTAGAAACATAAAAACATATTGAATTACACTCAATATCATCATAAAACATGATTTATGCATACCTGGTGTGGATCATAGTGATTTGACACAAAATCTCTTCAAAAACTTCTTCAAAACATGAAAACGCATATACACATTTAGAAAAAAAGGATCTAATTAACGTCATAAAATCAATCATATTACGGGCCCAACAAGAAGCTAGTAGGATCCCAACCACATAGATGCCACCTCATATTCTAGAAGATTCCCTTCTAGAACCTTCATGAAATTTGTTCCTTTTCATAGTCTTAAAATGCCACTGCACCCTGTCTATAGAGAAGCCTGCGATAATTCCACAAGATAGGTTAAGGAAAGCCTGCAAAAATCAGGCATTTCCACACTATGTATTACTCTTAGCCTACGACGTCCTTCTAAAAACAAGTTTTGTAGAGATAGAAACTAATTACTTTTCTCATGCAAAAGATCCTTTTGGGAGCTTGAACACATGCTTGTAGAAACATCACCAGGGTGACCAAAATAATGTGTAACATCCATGACTCTTTAGAACGAATCTAACCATGTGAATACATGTTCTAAATTCGAACATGGTAGAAACAACTTTATTACCAGTCATTAGTGTATATCTTTAACAAGTGCGAGGGAAATTACCATTAATGTCAATGACTCCCAAGGTACTCTAGTACAATCCAACGAATGTGAATTAATGAGATGAAGTCAAACACTCGACGAAATCTCCCGATCAGGGGTCAATAATGAAAACCCATTGTCAAAAGCGAGAAAACCTGCCATTGAGGCATGCAAGTTCCAAGGTACCAATTAGTTTCTAATTCTAATTCCTGTATAATGATTTGAAGTCGACAAGAAAAGACTTGTCACAGGAGGGCCTTGATGTATCCCCCATCAATGACATGAAACAGGTCAAAATATTTGAGGTAGATCAGAGTAATAAGTGATTTAGGACTGACTTAGGAATGGTCGATACAATAGAAGGCTTAAGGACTGCAGAAATGGTCGACGCAATAGAAGGCTTTCTGGGTTGACCTTCTCTTTGAACATATTGATGAAACGACAAATTTCTTGGAAACACTGACTCAACAATAGGGATCACAGACCAATTTGTAATCCCATAAAGGAGTATGATGAAGAGACAAGTGTATTTTCCAACCTAGAAACAAAGCGATTTAAAGGGTTTCATGTTCAAAAGAGACTCTTCCATAGAATATAGATTTAGATACATTTCTTTCCCAATTTCCCCCCCACCTTTTCTGGCGAGTACCTCTTTATTTTTACAGAAGCTTGAGGAGGATAACATATGCTTTAACTGTAATATCATCCTTAGGATGATTCCCTCAGAGTATGTTTAACAAGCCCTAGGAAGGAGTGGTTTGGTCCCATATGGGCCTTTCAATGCTTGTTTTATGAGTCCAAAGAAAGAAAACTCAGGGGTTTTTCATGTTTAGAGAGTCTGAAAAACACTTAAATAAAACTCTAAAATGTCATTTTTCGTAAGTTAGTCTGAAGAGACTGAAAAAGAGATAAACTACTGCTCAACAGACATTTTCTTCAAATACTTTAACGAGCATGAAAAGAAAAATATTGCTCGACAATATTTTCATGTTGAGGGAGTCTGAAAAGAGCTTAAAGGGAACTCCAGTGGGTTCCTTTTTCATAAAACCTTTACGAGTCTAAAAAGGTGATAAAAGTGTACTCGATTACATTCTCAGGTATTTATGAGCACGAGAAATAACAAAGACTAAGCCTGAGATTTTTTTCATTTTTATGCAAGCTTAAAACAAAACAAAATTATTCTTGGGATAGATTTTATTTTACACAAGATTAAAACTAGCCAACATTATGCTTGGAACTAGTTTCCTTTTTACACAAACTTGAACCAGGGAAAACTATGCTTGGAGTAGGTGGTTTCATTTTTACACAATCTTGAACCATAGAAAACTATGCTTGGACTTCCCAACGCATAACACAAGGATGGTTGGAACTTAGTCCCCAGCTTAAGAAACTAGCGGCTTTAACTTCAGCATGAAGTCTAGAGGCTTAAAGCATTGCCCCTTAAGCTTTGTTTTGTCCAACAACACAGGTGGATGAAATGAAGCTTCAAGTACTATACGTAACGAAGTATTTGACTCAATCGAAGAGGGGAGAAATCTATTTCATTTTTTAACGATCTTGTCACAAAGAATAAAAACTATGCTCAAGAATCTAGGTTCAATCCCTATACCTTTGTTTCATTTTTTAATGATATTGACACAAAAACAAGAACTATTCTTGTAACCTCTATTTCATTTTTTAATGAGGTTTCCATAGAGACACAAAACCTATCCTCGTAGATGGTTTCATTTTTTAACGATCTTGAAATCAGAAAACCATGCTCAAAGATGGTTTCATTTTTTAATGAGATTGAAATTAGAAAACCGTGCTCAACAGATGGTTTCATTTTTTAATGAGATTGAAATCAGAAAACCATGCTCAACTCCTCTTCTTGATCATGGCTTCCAAGAGGACAATTTTCTAGAAGGACACCATGTCAAGGGACAAAACTAGGTCATGGCTTCCAAGAGATCTTCACTTGACGGAAGAAAAACACTCGGGAAGGAACACATGTTGAGGGACACGATAGGGGTAAAGAGGTCAGGCTCCAATATACCTACCGATGAGATCACCATGTCAAATACTAGATCCAAATCATAATATATTGAGCATACAATGAGAGGCCCATCTGCATCAGTAGCTGAAAGCATGGGAGACAATGCCACATAATTGACCTGTGGCAAGGGAAATATCGTCTACATATAAGAATCATTTAGGGAGGTCATTGAGTTGATGGTCAATTCAGGGCCAACGAACGAAAGTTGATCAATAGTCAAAATTCTTCCATCATGAGGGAAATATATCACATGAAAACGAGTGGACACGATAGCTTTCATGGCATAGACGTAATATCTCCCAAGGAGTAAATAAAAATCCCAGGGGTCTTGGACTACCATAACATCAATAAAGACAATTTTCCCTCCAAAAGTTATGGGAAACTAAGGAAGGACTCTGAAAGGGTGACTAGGTCTTCTGTTAAAAGATAACAAATTCTACGTAACCAACACAAGCTGAGGATAACCCAAAGTTTTCCAAGCAATAGAGGAAAAAATACTAACGGACACACCTTCATCTATAAATGTATGAGGAAATTCTCGACCACAAACCTGTATGGTAATATTGAAAGGAATGTGAGAGGGAAGACGAGGTCCAATTAGTGCACCCCAATCAAAAAAGATGGCCTCATTACTTAGAGGGGGTTCTACGTGAGAAGGAGGAATACCCCCAAGCATGGTAGATTCTGTATCAATGAGAAAAACATGGGCATAAGCAGGTTTACTCTCTAGCGAGAGAGTAAGATCGATCAATAACGAGATCAGATCGATCACTTGGGATACATTCTCCAAGGGGATAATGGGGTCGATAGGTGGAAAAAGAATGATCACTTGGGTTTCACTCTCTAACAGGGGAGTGGGATCGACCGAGGATGGGATCGGATCAAAAACTTTGTGATCTATTTCAACTAAGGATTTGACCATATTGACTACATGATCAACTAAACTAACCAATGAAGGGATCAGATTGATCATTCCATCAACTACAGGTGGGTCGAGAGTAAGCTTGTGATAAGAATATGGAAGTTGAGGCTGGAAAATAGTCATGTCTTCCAGTAATTTCGAGGCTTCGTCCATATGAGGGAAAAGGTGATTTTGATGACTCCCTCCACATAACATACATCGAAACTTGACTCTACATTTCTTCTTCCCAACGGTATCCTGACTAGTTGACGGGAGGTCACCAACATGTTGTTCAGAGGTTGACGACATGGGTTGGTGAGGGCATGTAGACCATGCTTCTATAACCTTGGATATACCAAGGAAATCCTTAAGAAGATGGATATCTTTACAAATCCTACAAGGGTACTTGGGATTACGGGTTGTTTAGGTGATCTTGGCACCATCAACACTCCCAACACAATTATTGGTAACTAGTGGTTTTCCAACATGTTTGGAAATGGTTGGAAGTTTGGACCCTTTATTATTTTTCTTCTTCTTCTTCTTATCCACGGGGTTACTAGCTTCAGATATTTCACTTGACGAAGAAGATGAAACAGAAGAAGACATTGCAAGTGAAGAAGGCAAAGAATATCTTACTGGTGAAGAAGGTGAAGGATCAAAATGAGTTTGATGTTCTTGGGAGGAAGTGCTTACAACCGAAGCACTAGCTGCATTCGAGATTACCTGAGTGGAAAATAACCATACTGGTAATCCAATTGTTAGACCTGGAAGGCTCAAAGTAGCGATGTGAGGAGGACCAATGTTTCCGTAAGAAGGAAAAACAAAAGGTTCCCCTGGAAAAGGGGTTCTTCCATTGGTTATTCCGGGAACTGACACCATGAAATAAAGACCCACCCTAGAGTCTCTAGGGAAAACAAACAACACATGCTAAAAATCTAGGAAGAAAACAAGCAAAGAAAACCTTCTTACAATGAACACACTAGTTGGTGATGAAATCCAACATCATGGGAACAATGTACAAAGGGGACAAGATAGAGAGGGTGGAAAAGTTACATCGATGACCTACTTAACGGACTTATGCCTTGGTGCAAGCTCCCACACATAAATGTGCATACACCCTCCAAGGAGCCCGAGTGAGTCTAGCCAACGTCGATTCTAGGTACCATGAATACTTTCCCCTCCACAATCACCTCATGTAAATACCCTAAAGAGATAGTGTTATCACATTTATTTGTAGGGGGGGTGTTTTCCTAAGAAATTGACCCCTTTCGCGAAAAGAGGAAAGAAGTGGGATAAAAACCCACAAAATCTCGCTTATCCTAAGTTTTGGGGCCTGGACACGTCGTTCTAAGCAGTGTGTAGATCTGGGTGGTTGAGATCGATGTGCCCAGATCTACGGCGTAGGATCCATATCGGACCCCCCCCCTCGGACGTTCTACCCTTAACGGGGGGAAGTTCGATTTGGTGGTTTTGGAGAGAGGGAACCCCACTAACATGTCTCCCTATCCTTAACTCGGACCCCCCCTCCCACCTAAAACCTCTTACCATTGCCTACCCCCTCTGAGTAGACCGCTTACCACCCTCTCATACCGCTCTCGCCTCCCGTTGACATCTGTCTCCCACTCCATCTCTCACCTCTATGTCATATCCCATTTCACTTCCACCAACCATATCTAGCCAGATGTCCCCCCCTCATACTCCCTCTCATCTCCACCATGGTGGATTGACCCTACTGCGGCTACCCCCGCAGTCTCTCCTCGGTCTCCACGTCACATTATTGTGCCACTCCACAGTCATGCCTGTACAACTCAGTGCCAACATCCTGTCATTTTCACTTTCCCAATCACCTTTTCTTTGCCATGTCTATCCACATGGCCGCCTCTCATCTCATTTCCACATCGATCACACCAATCGTCCCCCCCAGATCCTCGTCCACGTCCACCCGCATAATGCCCCAATAGGCAATCCGACAAAGCTCAAACAACAAAGAAGAGGCTGACATGCCCTACAAATGCAGAGTTGACTCAGGCCTCTCAGATCCCGATGCAACAGTTAATGTAAATAAGTAAGGTGGGTGAGACATCGTCTCCTTCCTTAAATAGAAGGCCAGTAGGGGAAAAATTGCAGAAGAATATTGTCAGTTCCGTCTGATAGAGATCGTGTCTGAAATAATACTGCATGGGTAGTCTGACCAACATCTGCATGCACAGCCTGAAAAATAATTTTTTCAACGCAAAGCCTTAAACACGTGACATGATTGCATCTTCAGCAGTTGGAGCTAGTTTTGAGTATATGTAGGCATTTTTTCCATTTTGTTAGCGTCGATGGTAGAGATACGCTCCCAATTGTAAATTTTTTATGGGGCCTCTGGTTCTCTGGATGTGTATTATCGCTTGAGACTTCTTGTTTAATGGTAGTCAGTTTCTCCTTCATTTATTTTTCCTCTGATTCTGAAAGCTCGGGCATGCATGATCCAGTCGAGTGTTGTGATTGTAATGTAATGTAGGTTTGATTGCAGTACTATCGCAACATTTTAGTTTCTTGAATTTTTCAGAGCTAAGAGGATCTTATATCTGAAAATTTTCCTCTATAGGCTACTAGAAGATCAGATGTCCATATTAGGCCTTCACATTCCTCTTCATTCTCTTCCACCTACTCACCACTATGAAAACTTACTGACTAAAGTTAGATCAAGACCTCATTTGTATATGCGCACCAACCCAGTTTTTTGAGCTAAAGAGATATAATCCCGAGACTGCATCCATTAGACCTCCTCTAAAATGATTCATTGTGACATATAAACTAATGGGTATTTGGCTTACCACTGCAGCAATCTAGGGGTGACTTCTAGTGATAACATTTTTGGCATCGTTGCCGTGGATGAAATTGAATATTTTCCCTGGTATTGAATGACAGAGCTTACTGGTTTTCAAGGTGCATTAGAACTTAGTACCTCAAAGATTGCAACTGTGCATTTGGAGACTCCACTGTGGTGACTCCATTGAATAAATTACATTGGAGACTCCATTGTTTTAGTTGTGGCTTCCAGTGGTAGACACACGAGGTCTACTCCACAACTTCCTTTAGCAACACCTGAAGCGGACCCACAGAAAATTATCAGAAAAGGAAAGGCCCTTAGAGAAGGCACTTCTGCTGATGAACCAAGTATTTCTGATGATTTTGATTATCCTCAAATAGGAACTCCAATTTTTGTAGCTCATTCTACTATTATACCTTCCGTTGGAGTTTCCCGAACCTTAAATTTTGGGAGTGTTCCTTTTGATTTTTCTCCTCCTGGTCTGGGATTGGAGGGAGAAATCCTTATCACTCCCCTCTCTCCTGAAATTGTACTGTGGTTTAGACCCAATGCCTCGGAATATTTTCCTACCCCAAGCTTTAGCACTCCTCCTCTTGTTAGAGTTATTGATTTCACATAAAGGGAAACCTTTGTTCCCCCAAGGCCTGTAGCCTTTTCCCCAAATCCTTTATTGTTTCCCTTTCCTCTCAGAGGCTCAGTTCCAGTTTCCCCTGTTCGAACACCTTCTCTTCCTAATTCTCCTCCACCTCATATCCCTATGGCCAGGTCTAATCTCCCTAGAAACAAAATGGATGCCATAGTGGCTGCTAGATGTACCCCTCTAGTCTTACCTCAGCCCATGAATTCTCTTCCTGCTGGAGATTACCTAAAATATATGCCTAAGTTCACTAGGAAAGAGGACATAAATGATGAAGAGCACCTTGCTACCTTCTACAGTTATGAAAACAATGTAAATATTGAAAATGAAGATGTCTAGATGAGAGTCTTTGTACAAAGCCTTGATGGTGAGGTTAGAAAATGGTTTAGGGGATTGACCCCTAGATCCATTGCTGGGATTGAGGCTCTAGATGATGCCTTCTTGAGACAGTGGGGGGATAAAAAATACTTTATGTATTATATCACATAGTTTGGGTCCTTAAAGAGAAAAGAGGGAGAATTTGTCTTTGACTTCTCCAAAAGATTCAACAAGATGTACAATAAGATCCCTAGTGATATAAAGCCTACAAAATCCTCTGTTAAAATTACCTATGCTAGTTCTTTTGACTTTGACTTCTACCTCTTGTTAAGAGAGAGAACATCTACTTCCTTGGCTCATATGCAAGATGCAGTCCTAGAAGTGGATTCTAACATATTGGAAGCAAACAAATTCAGGAATAAGGATGATAGAGACATACCAAGGGAGAGACCTGAAACCTCCACATTTGTTTCCTCTACTACCCCCCCTCAAATGGATGAAGTAACCAAGTTACTAAAATCAATTTCAACTAGGATGGAAAAATTGGAAGTGGAGGGGAAGTCGACATACATAAATCCTCAAAATGTTGATAACAGAGGAAACTTCAGGAAGCCTAATAACAATTCTCCTCAGATCATGCCAAGGGAACAAATGGATAGGGATAGAAATGATCAGAAAATCCAAACCCCTCTCCAAAATAACCTTGTTGATGATGAATAAAGGTAAGAAGAGGAGCTCGATCCAGAAATCTGGTGTCTTGGAGACACCTCTCCATTTCCCCATTTGACTCAATCAGCATACGAGGATTCTCTCATGGACAGTCAGCTAAACACGGTGAGTAAGGGAGACAAGTCCAGTGGCAACCAAAATAGATATAGTCTCAGATCCAAGAAGAAAGCAGGAACACCTCATGTTCCTGATCATCCTATCATAGAAGAGAAGCATGCTAAAGATGAAGAAAACAACAACAAAGAAAATAAAAATTAGAGTCTCTCGCCAACATCCAAAGACCATATCCCAGAGGTGAGAGAAGTTTTGAAATCCCCTTCCTCTTTCAATTTTGAGCATGAAATCCAGAAAATTAGAATCCTTGTTCCCCTTTCATAGCTAGTCAAGAATGCAAACTTCAAAAAGTCCCTCTCTAATTTGTTGAAGCCTGAGCCACCCTGCCATCCCACAGACTTGGTAAATCTCCAAGATGAGAAGCCAACAGTCATCTTAGGTCCCATGGTAGAATATAGAGATGATTCATCCCCTCCTTTATACACATCACTAAACATACATGATAAGGTGTTGCATAATTGTCTAATGGAATCTGGGACATCTCATAATCTCATGCCCAAAACTGTTATGGAAGAGATCGGATTAGAAATCACAAAAGCTTATCATGATTTGTACTCTTTTGATTCAAGTAGGGTGCAATGTCTTGGGGTCATCAAATATCTAGTTGTGACCTTGTTTCAGCTGCCCATGAAAAGTGTGCTCATGGATATCATGGTAGTTGATGTTCCTCCCAAGTTTGGAATGCTTTTGTCAAGATATTGGATTAAACGGCTTAGGGGAACCTTGCATATGGACCTCACTTATGTCACTATTCATGTGTTTGGGGGGGAACATAGAAGACTGTACAGAGAAGCTCAATTGGCCTACATTATCAGTGATGAAGTAGACCCCACCAATAATCCTATCTTTTCCCTTGATAATGACTTGGGATCCATCCTACTACAGCTCACTGATGCCCCTGAACCTCCTCTTGAGATCAGAAATCCCATTACTCTCGGTGAATATTCTCCTACAATTACCTCTGTTTGGAAAATGATTTTCAATGGAGCCTCTTCTAGGAAATGTGTTGGTGTTGGAGTGGTTTTTGGTGTTGGTGTTGGAGCCTCTTCATGAAATCATATCCCTGTCATACAAGTTAGAGTTTGAAACTACCAATAATGTGGTAGAGTATGAAGCTCTTGTTTTAGGCCTAAGAGCTGCGAAGGATATGGGAATTAAAGAGATATCAATGTTCGGTGATGCTGAGTTGATTGTCTAACAGATCAAGAATATTTATCATACTAAACACCCTTGACTCAGAAGTTACAGAAATGAAGTATGGGACCTCATTGACACTTTCTTCCTAGCTTTTAAAATTTCATTTGTTTCTAGAGACGAAAATGTCATGGCTGATTCTCTGGCCATTTCAACGAGCAATTTCAGAGTCCCTCTGCCACCCAAGCTCAGGTATGATGTAGAAGTGAAATATAGACCCTCTATACTTGACAAAATCAAGCATTGGAAAGTATTTGAATATTATCTTGAAATGAAAAGGTTCTCGAAGACCGTTGATGATTTTTTTGCGTTACATATTGATCAAGAGCTTGATTCTGAAACAGATCCTTGTGATGATTTTCTTTTGAACAAAATTGTTGATCATTATATTGTTAAATTTCCTAGCAATCACATTCCAAAGGGACTATTTCCCTTGGAAAGACTATTTGACATAAACGATGTGGCAGTAAAGAGTAAAATCTTAGGTGAGGATGCTAATGTAGCTGCGTGCAATATTGGCACAGAGAAGAATCCCAAATTTGTCAAGATGTCAAGTAGTTTTTCAAAGGAACAGAGGGCTAAGTATGCTGAGATGTTGAGGGAATTTGTTGATGTGTTTGTCTAGACCTATGAAGACCTCAAAACATATGATACAGGCATAATTGAGCGCAAGATCCCATTGAGAGAGGAAGCCAAACCATTCAGGCAGAAATTAAGACAGATAAATCCTATGTTGCTTCATGTTATGGAGAAAGAGGGTAAATAAGTTGTTGGATGCCCAAATAATTGTTCCCCTAAGATATTTTGAATGGGTGGCCAACCTGGTCCCAGTAAGGAAGAAGAATGGAGAAATCAGACTTTTTGTTGATTTCAGGAACCTGAACATGATCTCAAACAAGGAAAACTACCCCTTGCCAAAGATGGAACACATACTGCAAAGGGTTTCCATGATTTCCATGATTAATGGATTTTCTGGCTACAATCAAATCTCTGTCTTATTTGAGGAAAGAGAAAAGACCACCTTCACCACTCCTTGGGGCACATTCATGTATGCCAAAATTCCCTTTGGATTAATGAATGCAGGATAAACCTTGTAGAGATCCATGGACATAGCCTTCATTGGGGAAAAAGATAAATTCGTGGTCATCTATCTGGATGACATAACAGTCTTTTTTAGATCTGATAAAGAGCATTGTTGTCATCTGAGAAAAGTCTTCCTGAAATGTAGAAAGTTTCGTCTCTCCTTAAATCCCAAGAAATTGTTGTTTTCCATGAAGGAGGGAAAATTATTGGGGCATATAGTGTTGTAGTTACTTCACACACACCTAGGATTTATTTTTCCTAAGGTTTTTATTTGTTTATTAGTCATAATTAGTCATTATCCAGTCTCCTATATTTTAGGGGAGAATATTCCACCTGGAGAATATTCTCTTTCAGTTGACACTTCAGTTTGACTATTTGAGTTGAGTTTAGATGTTGCATTGGTTTTGTCACCATGAAACATTGGGATCATCACTAACTCACTACTCTTTGTTCAGTCAGTTAACTGAAGACTAGTTGACTAGTTAACTTAGCTAGGTGGCAGTTCACTCCCGTAACTGCCTAAGAGACTAGACTAGGTGGAAGTTTACTCTTGTAACTGTTGGTGTGTGTCTAGATCAATCTAGACCACCACTATGGCTCATTAGTTACTCATTTATCCTATATATATTGTAAATTATTCACTCTTTGAGTGTGGCAATGGTTAATGAGAATTCTTCCATTCTTTCTCTCCTTCTTCTTCATTTTCCAATTATCTCTGCAAATGTGTGTATCATTGTTTAGCTAGATCTATTCTATGTAGGTTCAACACATTTACATGGTATCGGAGCTGATAGACTGCTAAGAAAAAGATACACCAAATTGTTTTGCAGGTACTGAAGATTGAAGACAACAAAAATATGGATTATTCGCCAGAAATACTTCTCACGCCTCATAACTATTTGGAATGGAAGACAAAAATTCTTCTTATGCTCAGATGCAGAGGCTTGTACCAAATAACTATGGCAATGGAAGTAGATCCTGATTATGTCGATGAGAAAAATGACTTTCTCAATAAACAAGATATGGTCATAGGATGTATCCTCTATTTTATTTCTCCCGAAATTCTCCATCAAGTATATGATTACTCACAAGAATTCACTCCAAATGATTTATGGAGAAGATTGGAGGTTTTATTTGGGAATAAGGANTCTATTTTATTTCTCCCGAAATTCTCCATCAAGTATATGATTACTCACAAGAATTCACTCCAAATGATTTATGGAGAAGATTGGAGGTTTTATTTGGGAATAAGGAAGAATGCATGCAAAATGTTGATAAGATAGAGAATGTACAAAAGCCACTGGAAGATAAATCATCTCAGTTTGAAGATCCTTCTACACAAGTATATACACAAATTTGTATTCCAATAATTGAAGATGATGTCTAATCCATTTCAGATTTGTTTTCTGAAATTCATGTGGAAGATATATGGCATGCATCTCAGGAGTCACATGCAGACACTTTTGCATGTTGCATGCATCTCAGGAGTCAAAAAGGGAGCCACGCATATCAGACGCCATTCTGATATTTTCTTATCACAATTTGCAGAAACAAATTGGATATTTGAATTCCTCTCGGGAAGATATCCAATTTCAATTTGTTTTTTGTCAGAAACAGAGTCTGGGAATTGAAGTTATGATCGTTTCAAAATCAACAAAATTTCAGCATTTTTCCAGAAATGGCCGTACGGTTTTCAAAATTTCATCCAAAATTTATTTGGATATTATTCATTACAAGAAGATAAAGTGGATATGTGTGGAAATATCAATGATGAATATAATTCATCAGATCTGTGCAGACATCTACATCTTCAACAAAATCTTCAAAGAGCACAAACTTACACAGTTGCAAGGTCTTCTTGGAGTGAAGGACATGGTTTCTTAGCAACTGCCTTTTGTTTCTTATCATTTTTTATTTTATGCATTGTAATTTGA
>ML806241.1:63541-76402 GCA_009831015.1 Picea engelmannii | reverse complement strand
AAGACCAGACATAATGCATGTTGTTGGGATGGTCGGAAGATTTCAAGATGCCCCTAAACAGAGTCACTTAGTAGCTGTCAAAAGAATTTTCAAATATCTGAAAGGCACTCTGTCTTATGGTTTGTGGTACCCAAGAAATCAAATTTTTTAGCTGATGGCATATTCATATGCATATTGGGCCAATTGTGTAGATGAGAGAAAGAGAACTAGTGGAGGTGCATTCTTCTTGGGTGATTCGTTAGTTGCATGGTTAAGCAAGAAGCAAAGATCTATAGCTTTGTCTACCACAGAAGTAGAATACATTGCAGCTGTTGCATGTTGTACTCAGGTAATATGGATGATCCAAGCTCTTGTGGACTTGAAGGTAACATATGAAGAACCCATTCCTCTTCATTGTGATAATACTAGTACTATTAGTGTTTCCAAGAATCCAGTTCTTCATTCCAAGACAAAGCATATACCTCTGAAGTATCATTTCTTAAAAGATCAGGTTGCCAACAAAGTGGTACAGTTGCAGTACATTCCCTCCACAGAGCAGATTGCTGATCTATTTACCAAATCGTTACCCAAGGCACAGTTTGAATATCTCAGACAGAAGATGGGTGTCCTACCCTCTTCTAACTAACCTCTGCACTTTGTCAGGGGGAGCATGTGCTTAACAGATCGTCTGGTATGATTGTTTTTTTGGGAGTCAGAGGAACAAAAGCAGAAAAACTGTGAATTATCAACCCATGTTAATGGTGTCTGTTCAAGACACATTAAATTAAAGCATTTTATTGAAATTTTCCCAGAAAACATAAGTGGTAGAAATGATTCTATAGAAAAGAGTATCAATGTTCCTGACGATCTATACATAAAGGACAAGTATAAAAGTATTATTTAGATAGGTTGGGCATGAAGGCTCCTGAATTAGCAAATAATGAACAGAACCTAAGCAAGAGACAAGAGATATATCTAGAGCCATGATAGATGAGAAGAAATTTTAATGTTCAGCAAGCATTTTTTTTTAATACTGAAATGAAAGAAAATAATTTTGAAGTTCTGAGCAATATATTTTTTAGTTTATGTAGAATTTCAGAAGGACCGTAAATGTGTGTATGACAAGAAGATAATGATTTATTTTCAGAAGAGACACTTCGGTCTTTATCTTTTGCACCAGTATTGAATATATGATTGCAGCCATGTTGAGTTTGGTCATGAGCAGCAAAGATGGACATTTTTATAAGAAGCGTTCTTGAAGTAATAAACGTGAATCTGAAACATATGATGATTATTGAATTATATAAAAGGCAAGTATCCTCAACCATTCAAAACAGGGTAGACCCCATGCATAAGAAGACTGTTTGAGAGCAGCATGGAAGCTAGATTGAATATTGAGGACTATGAAGAAAATTTGTGAATCAATCTTGAGAAAAATTAGATGTCTGCACAGGTTGCTGCAAGTAGGAAGATAAAACATGCATCATCCTCTTAGATAACATAGAGAGAGCACAAATGATTTTGAGATGATTCCAGATTGGTTCCTCATGATCGGGTCCTTGGGGTTATCTTGATAGGGGGAGCATAGCTCTAAACATCTTTGACATGCACAAAACTGAAGATGTGCAGCAGAATGAAGAAGATTGTAGATGCAAAGAGTCTTTTGTTTGAGCATAAAGATAGAGCGGTGGATCATTGAAAAAGCATGCACATCTATTCTAGACAAGGGGATTTGGAATCTCTCCATATGGTCTACACAGGATTGGAAGATGAAGTCACGATTGACTGAGTGTACCTCAGGTAGTAATTGGCAGGAGCAGATGTGTACAAGATAGAGCAAAGATGATTGATTCAAGGAGCGCAGGTCCAAAGGATCTTTTCACAAGAATCCTGGTTACTGAACATGGTAAAATTACAGCAAGCGAAAATACATAGAGATCAGAGCTGATACCTTTCCCAGTTTAAACTCTCAAGACATTAATGCATCCAAATTAGCATCAATTCAGGTGGAGCGTTGTGGTCAGATTAGTGGATAGTGTTGATGGAATTCATTCCTTTTAGCAGGTATTATAGTTGAGTGCACAAAGTCAGGGGGAGACTGAGGAGAATAGTTTAACCCTTTGCCCTTGATGTCAAAGGGGGAGCAATGAAAGACATATTGCCATCAATGCCAAAGGGGGAGATTGTTGGAAATATGGCTATAGCAAAGATGACGCAGACTGTCAAGGTTGTCACTGATGGAAATTTGTTGGTTATGGAGCATGCACAAGAGAACTGGCAGAAGAAGCTAGATGATGACAAAGCAATATCCAAGTGGGGATGTTGAGATTGGGTTCCACTCAGCGAATTGTTCTACAAGAGGAGACCCATTGCGTTAGGTTATTCAAGAAAAAAAGGGAATAAATATCCAAGTGGGGATGTTGAGATTGAGTTCCACTCAGCAAATTGTTCTACAAGAGGAGACCCATTGCGTCAGGTTATTCAAGAAAAAAGAAGGAATAAACCCATTGAAATGTTTGAAGGAAAGATCCAGTCGATTCAAGCACCCCCATTGAAACAAAAACAGAGGCAATGGTGAAGATAGATGCGACCCAATTGGAATTCCAGTTCAGCCTTCGCCCATGGGGATCCTTGCTGATAAAACCAAGAAGGATACGTCTATTTCCCGTTGGCTCTCCCTTAGCCACGTCCATGACTAGCAGCAGCATCAAGAAACCATTAAAAAGCTGTCGTGGGTTACCAATCGATTTTTCAAGAAACGCACGAACGATGCCATTCACAATGTGATTGGTGTGGCCAGCGTCAAATGGATATAATGCACAACCAATAGAGCTTAACATTTCAAGGCCAGTGATCAGTGTTATCCCTGGGTCTAATGAAAACCCAAGAAGGGTAGGATATTCCAAGTTAGGAAGAGGATGGTCTAAATCCAGGTTTTTGCGGGGGTCCTTCATCTGCATTGACAAGTCTGGAAGATTTTGCCAGTTGGGTTTCTCTAATCACTCTGGACGGTGGCATGAATTTCAGTCTAAAATTAGACTGTCTGTTAAGACAGAAAGAACACAGCATTGCATGATGTGGCATGCGTAGAGGAGGCATGCAAAGAGCCAGTTTAGAAAATCAGGGAGAATGCTGGCATGCGAAAAGCAGAAGAAAGAATGAAAAAAAGGAAACTGCAGTTGGAGTTGAGAAAAGCAAGGAAAATATCTGCATGTGCAAAAACAATATAATGCGTTGAAACAGAGATTGGAGACGTTCGTTGAAGTGAGAGAGAGAGAGAGCTCTGTAGGTGAGAAAAGGAAGAGGAGAATCTGTGTGACAGGAGAAGAAGCTGAGAATGGGCTGCAGAGGACAGCGAAGCAGAGCAGCAGATCAGAGACAGTGAAGAATGCAGAGTAGATCAGCAGAAAGGGTAAGCAAGCTATATCATAATGAACAAGTTGATTTGAGCAATATTTATTTTGGCAAATAAGGGTGGTAGGGTGGTGTTAGGGAGACTTATGTCTCTCTCTGCAAGTGGGTGCTTGTAGAATCTGAAGGTTGGTGGCTTCACTCAGTTGGTGCTGAAGTAAAAAGGGAAGTCGGTGCTTCCACCCAGTGGGTGCTGGGATCCTATGGGAGTTGGTGCTCTCAGCCAGTTGGTGCTTGTAATCAGAGGTTGTAGCCTCTATGAGTTGGTACTCATAAAAGATGAGATGTAAAGTAGTTAGAGCTTGCTTAACATCCTAAGAAGATGAGGTTTTTTCCCTGGTTGGGTTTCCTCTTGAAAAATCTGTGTCTCATACATGTGATTGAATGCTGTGTGTGATTTCTATTCTTTATCTTATCTGCTCTATGTTCATAACTCCGAATTTCACAGTAAAGACTCACTGCCACTAAGATTATTGATTCAAAGTGAAAACAAGGGAAATTGTTAATAATCTACACTAACTGATTCACCCCCCCCTCTCAGTTAGTTCATACCTGTAAAATTACCCATCGTGTCAACATGTACTAGAATGGATTCATGACAACAATGACGGTGGTCTTGCGAAACAGAACATAATGACGGAACCGTTGAATAGCATGAACTACTGCCAATGCAAGTTTTTCGATATGAGAATAATTGATTTCCAGTCCTACGAGGCCTCGGCTCAGGTAATAGATCACGTATTCTGAGAACAAATCATCTTCCTGAACTAAAACCATGCCAATGGTTGACTCTGCGGCAACCAGATATAATAAAAAATATTTGTTACAGTTAGGTGGCCATAGCAGAGGGGCAGTTGTGAGGGTGTGTTTTAATGCATCGAAAGAGCATTGAGCGGCATCGTCCTAGTAAAAAGGAACGTCTTTCTTCAGTAAGCGCATAAATCCCTTGGTGATTTCGGCATAGTTGGTGATGAAGCGTTGTAAAAAGTTCGCCTTGCCTTGTAGACTCTGAAGTTGAAGGATTGTGCGTGGGGGGGACAACTGGATTATTGCCTCCACCTTGAGAGGATCGACCATGATCCATGTTGTTGATATGATGAAACCTAACAAACATCCTGACGTTACGTAGAAGCTGCACTTGTTTGGATTCAAGCGAATCCAAAAGTAACGGCAGCATTCGAAGATCAGTCTAAGGTGTGTGGGATGATCTGTTCTCTTGCGAGATCGTGATGCTAAATCATCTAGATAGGCCTCGACTATATTCTTGGGATCATGAAAATCAAAAGACATGGCCCGCTGGAATGTGGCTCCAACATTTTTAAGACCAAAAGGCATCTTACGATATGCGGATGTACCCCAAGGACAAATGAATGTCATTTTGTGTTGGTCTTCGGGTTTGATTTGGATTTGATTATATCCCAAAAAACCATCCATGAAAGAAAAGGCTTCACAACCAGCACATTCATCAATGATCTGGTCGATGAATGGTGTTGGAAAATTATCTTTGGGACATGCCTTGTTCAAATCATGGAAATCGGTACATACATGAATTGTGCCTTGTTTTTTATTGACCGGCATAGGATTTGACACCCATTGGGTCAAATGGATAGGATAGATAAAACCTTCCTTTAGCAATTTCTCAACCTCAATCTTGATGGCTACTGCTTTCTTAGGATTAACTAGACAAAGCTTATATCAGACAAGCTTGGCATCAGGATATGTTGTGATTTCATGTTCAACTATTTTTGGATCGATGCCTGGCATTTCCTCATAAGACCAAGCAAAAATGTCACATAATTCTTTGAAAAGATCTGTGTAGATTTGAATCTCTTCAGGGGAGCAATCCGCTCTGACGAAGACGTTCTCCACGACGCCATGGTTTTGGGAGATGTTGATTGGTATAGTTTCAGTGATAGTTTCCATATTTCCCTTAGCATAAATTTCATGTGCAGATAAGAGATAAATAGGACATGACTGATCTCCCGTCATGGTCACGGTGAATTCTCCTACTTTGATTTGGCTTAACTCTGGGAGAAATTATGATCTGTGATGAAGATCTTCCAAAGGTTTGTCCGGACTAGTCATTGCTTCGATTACTGCTTCGTCAGAAGGTAAGACTAAGTCTAATGAATTGGTGTTAGTGAGAGAACCCTGAGCCCAAATAGGCTCTAGAAGTGGATCTAACTCCTGTGCAAGAGTTGGATCAAGATTAGCTGAAGCTTGTTGGACTAAAGAGTACGCTACTTCAGTGGCGGACAAGGGCATGGACATGCCTGAGTGCCCTATCTCATCCATCGTGGCCGATGGGGAAGGAAGTATCCAAGGATTTTCAAAGTAAGTCGTGCGGAACGATGAAACTTGAAAAATCTAAACCTTATGGTGATTGGATATAAATTTGATGTCACCGTGAGGGGGTGGGTAATCGAAGGTACCCATCAAGGATGGGCACAAACCAACTCCTACGTTAATGACACCTGGTTGAGGATTATCAATCATCAGGACTGTGGATGCCCCCAAAGCAGGGTCAGGTCTGGAGAAAGACAATTGATCGATGGTCACTATCCGACCCTCGTGTGGAAACAAAAAGAACCAGAAAATTGTAGCAACCATAGCTTGCATAGCATAAGTCCAACTCCTTCCTAACAAGAGGTTATAGTTGAGGGGAGAATCGACTACCTCTACTTCAACACACACGGTCTTCCCTCCTAACTGCACGGGGAAAGAAGGAACGATGCCATGTGGTCGGAACAAACAACCGTCGAAAGCAGTGAGGAGAGTAGGTGATGGAGACAAAACAAGCTGGCCAATGGCCTTCCAACATGCCAATGGCATAACGCATGTCGAGGTGCCCTCATCGACCACTGTGCAGAAGATATTCTGAGTAAAAGTTTTTGTGGGATAAGCCACTACTATCTGAAATGTTACATGGTAAGGCAGACGAGGTTTTAAGTCGGTTGTATATAACATGATAGTACCCGGATTACAAGTCTCAGTAGAGCCCAAAGCGGTTAACAAGGCTTTCCTCTAAGAAGGGCAGCTTTGGAGGACCTCCAAAGCAGACATCGCATAAGGGGTTTGTGATAAATCTTCCACCACATAGTAGTTCTGGACGGCCCTTGCGTTTGGGTTATGAGAAGCTTTTTTAAATGCACCTTTTGGGATGCGTGTCATTTTTTCTCCCAACGTCTTCTCAATCTGTAGAGGAAGAGATGGGAGGTCAGCTTCTTTACCCTTTTCAGAAGTGCTTGGTTTACTATAATCGTGTTCTCTAGTCGATATAAAAGCATCACCTGTAACCATATATACGTTCGCAGATGCGGGATTTTTTGGAGGTGGGCAGGCTTCTTGGCTGCCCCCTTATGTGCTTGTAGAGGCTTGAGTTAGATTTTGCCCATGTTGAAATGGATTAGTCAACACTGCCTGTTGTTGGTGCATGACAAATTTTTGGGCCTCTGCAAGTCGAGGACATAGATGGGTCGGGTGGTCTTCCGTGTACAAGTTGCATGGATACCTCACCTTCCGTTTTTCAGTATTGTCCCCGCCAGCATTATCGTTGGGTTTTTTATCCCCCTTACCCTTCTTTCGTTGTTTTTTCTTCCCTTTAGGCTGCTGGGTGGCCTTTGGGTTAGTCGACTGCACTGTGTGTACTTCCGACATTTTGGTAGGGGGAGAATCCAAAGAAGTAGCTTGGCTAGCCGTTGTGTGTTGTATGGATAACTGCTTCAACTTCTTTGTCAATTGCTCAGTGGGCTTTGTTTTTGCTGAACCGACAATACCATTGGCATGTGGTCTAGCTCTTTGTCTAGTTTTATCCAGTATTGAACGTGGCGCATCTGGAAAGATGTTGTATAATAAAATGGACTGAGAATAGATGATCTCAAACTGTTGAGCCCTCATGATGGCATCTTCTTCGGAGAAAAATCCTAACGTCGCAATGTCTTTGGATAACTACGGGATCAAAGACTTAAAGAACCACTCAAGTAGAAATGTTGGTGGGACTAGTACCTTGATTAAACTCTTCCAACGTCTCCATTCTTGGATGTGATCAGAGATATGGTCCACTGTTGTCTGTTCGAAATTGGCGACTAGCTCTGTGCCAGCGTCATATCTCATAGGTAACTGGAAATGGTTCAGGAAATCCATCGCCAGTTCGCCAAAAGAAGAGTATCTTGAGTGATCGAGCTCAATGTACCATTTCACGACACTCCCAATGAGAGTACGTTGAAACAATCGCAACTGTACAGAGTCATATTTCAATGAGTTATATGAGCACCAAAGATGGAAGGTAGTCGCATGATCTCCTGGATCTTCGTTAGGCTTGGCTTCAAACTTTGGAATGTCCGAAGGCAACTTAGTCGACATAGGAGGCCAACGCGGATCATGACAAATAGGGTCATTCAACAACCTTGTCAAATATGGCAAGTGTAAAGTCACTAGGAAAGGTATTTTGGGTTGTTGGTGATAACCTGGGAAAAAGGGGCCTGGAGTTTGACTGGCACCAGGTTGCGAGGAAAAGTTTGGCTGCTGGCCCGAATTCTAGTAGAAACCATGGCCCTGGCTAGCGTAAGGATTTTTCATATGTGGAGACATCATCAGCTGATTTCCCAAATAGGACATAGATGGTTGGGCATGCATTATATTCAAAGGACTTTGGGAAGGATTACCCCATGCCGGTCCCATGGGGATAGGCATAGTAGTTTGTCTAGGGTTCCATTGATTGTGGAAAGAATTACCCCATATCGACATTCCGGATGAGGGAATGGATCCCTGCCCTGAATTCCAAGGTCCTACTAGGTTTTCCCCCTGTGCAGGAATAGTACCCTGCATAGGAGTAGATTGTCCAAAAATGGGGTTGCCCCTAGTCGGGAAAGCGGCTGACGAGAAGGTGTGGTTACCAAACATTTCATTCAAAGAAAACAGTGTCGAACCTACCGGCATACTATGAAAAGGTGGTCCTTGACTCCCCGCTCCAAATAAACTATTGTGTGTAGGTTTCCCGGAGGATGGTTGATGCGAGCCACCGAGTGAAGGGGATGAAGGAGGGATATGACCTCCTTTGTAAGGGAAAGAGTTAAAAGGAGCAGGAGTGCCCCCCATGTGACCTTGCAGAGGAGCGCTAGAGCTCCCTGCCCCCGGACCTAAAGTCTGTAAAGTGGAGTAGGAAAGTACAGGAGTTGTACCTAAACTAGGCATCCCATATGAGAACGGACGACCTGTCGCACTAGGTGTGAAAGGGGTTGTGGCCGCCGCCAAAGATGGGATCGGACCACTATGCGAAGTAGTTGTGTTCAAGATTGTTAATGTTTATGCCATTGTTATAGGTCTTTCCATTTCAATAGATAAGAGAATCATAAGAACAAGATCACTGAGAATTACACATTCACAAGAGACACAACATTTATCCTGCGAAACCCTCTAGGGGAAGAAAACCCAGCAAAAAATTCCTTATCATAAATAGCTTATACAATGTTCAAGAGATAACTCAAACCAATACAGATAGTCATCTCCAAGAGATGTGCCACTCTTCTTCTCCTCTCTCCAACTGGTAATTGCAGCTTGCCTCATAAGATAATGAGCAAGTGAGTTGTGTGTTTAAAGTGAGGCGCTAGCCTCTTATTTATACAAGACTAGCACGTGTGAAAGGTCACAACTGGAAGGGTCGACCTCTCACTCTGGGTGGGTAAACCCACCTTTAATTAATTCTGGGTCTTCCATAATAACTGTTGGGGCCGACTTCTTATTCTTCCCTTTATAATTGTCCGATGACCAATCCGCAAAAGGGGATTAGGTCCTTATACAATTACCGACATGATTAATCCACAATGGGGATTAATCCAATAACAATAATAATAATAATGACATGATTAATCTGCAATGGGGATTTAATCCAATAATAATAAGAATGCTCTTCGTAGTTACATTATTTCAACACTCCCCCTTAACAAGAAGGGTATTCTTCATCAGCATTAGGCGAGAGAGGTCTGCATCATCAGTGGCATCTGGAGGACAGTATCATCAATATCATCTTGAAACATTGGCTAGCATATTTACGAGTCATCAGAAGTTTTTTTCATCGGCAACATCATCATTCTCGAAAGAATGCTATCATCATCTGCATCAAATATGTATCAATAAAAATGATACCTCATCACAGCACTAGGTTGGCACATCATAGTACTACACTGGCTCAATGTCACAGTGGTTAAGCTGGTAGCTCAGTGTCAGTCACATCTTGCTTTACGTCTAACAACTAGGTCAGAAGCAAGGAATGTCACCATCTTGCTTTACGTCTAACAACTAGGTCAAAAGTGAGGAATCACAACGTCATGTTTTACGTCTAACAACTAGGTCGGAAGCATGACTCATCTTTCTTTACGTCTAACAACAAGGTCAGAAGAAAGGAACACATCAACATCTCGCTTTACGTCTAACAACGAGGTCAAAAGTGAGGAATCATCTTGCTTTATGTCTAACAAATAGGTTAGAAGCAAGGAATCAGCGACATCATGCTTTATGTCTAACAACTAGGTCAGAAGAATGACTCATCTTACTTTACATCTAACAGTGAGGTCAGAAGCAAGGATCACATGACATCATGCTTTACATCTAACAGTGAGGTCAGAAGCATGACTCATCTTGCTTTACATCTAATAGCGAGGTCAAAAGAAATGATCACACAACGTCATGCTTTACGTCTAACAGCGAGGTCAGAAGCATGACTCATCTTGCTTTATGTCTAACAGCGAGGTCAGAAGCAAGGATCACATAGTATCATGCTTTACATCTAACAACGAGGTTAGAAGCATGACTCATCTTGCTTTACGTCTAACAGGGAGGTCAGAATAAAGGATCACACATCGTCATGCTTTACGTCTAACAACGAGGTCAGAAGCATGACTCATCTTGTTTTACGTCTAACAATGAGGTCAAAAGCAAGGAATAAATATACTCCCCCTTTCAGGGAGGGTCCTTTCAGACTATACCAAGCTTATCTCGAAAGTTTTCAAACTTTACACGAGATAGAGGCTTAGTCAACATGTCAACAACCTGTTCATCCATGCTAATGTACTGAAGCTTCAGGGATCCTCTCTGTACCATGTCGCGGATGAAATGATTGTGGATCTCTATGTTCTTCGACCTATCATGGAACACAGGATTCTCTGTCATCTTTATGCAGCTTTGATTGTCACATAGAATCGCGGTTTCTCTCATCTCCAAATCAATCAGGCCTGTCAGGAACTTTCGAAGCCATATAGCTTCGTAGCTAGCAGAACATGCGGCAATGTACTATGCTTCTGCTGTGCTGAGAGCAATACTGGATTGCTTCCTACTTTTCCATGAGATTATGGTTGATCCCAAACTGAAACAGCATCCGGAAGTTCTTTTTCTATCAGCAATGCTTCCTGCCCAATTTGAATCAGTGTATCCACTCAATGTGAAGTCATAATCTCCATCATAGTTGAGACCATAATCCATTGTACCTTTAAGGTACCTCATCAGATGTTTTGCAACCACTAGATGAACATGTCTAGGCTCTACCAGAAACTGACTCAAGGTGTTCACTGCAAAATAGATGTCTGGTCTGGTGTTCGTCAGGTACATCAGTGATCCAATAATCTGTCTGTACAGTGTGACATCTATCAAATCTGAAGAAGTATCGACTAGCAGCTTAAGCTTTGCTTCCATGGGATTATTCATGGACTTGCATTCTAGCATGTTGAATCTCTTTAAGATTTTGACCGTGTACTTCCCCTGGTTAAGGAATATTCTTTCTGGACTCTGCCATACCTCAAGGCCAAAGAATTAATGCATTAGACCAAGGTCTTTCATTTCAAATTCTGTGGCAAGTCTCTGTTTACATTCAGCGATGAGATTTTATTCTCTAGTTAAGAATAAGTCATCCACATACAGTAATAATATTACTGGTTCATTATCCATAATCTTGAAGTAGATATTTGAGTCTGCTTTACTTTTGGTAAATCCCAATCTCGTCAAGAAACTATCTATATGGCCATACCAAGCTCTGGGAGCTTGCTTCAATCCGTATAAGGATTTCTTTAATCGGCAGACATGAGACTTCATGTCTTCAACCTCAAATCCTTGGGGTTGTTCTATATACACTTCCTCTTCGATAACACCATTTAGGAAAGTTGTCTTCACATCCATCTGGTGCAGCTTCCATTTCATCTTGGAAGCAAGAGCTATAATGGTTTTGATCGAAGTGTATCTGGCCACAAGAGAAAATGTCTCTTCATAGTCAATACCTTCCTTCTGGGAAAAGCCACGAGCGACAAATATTTCTTTATATTTCTCAATACTTCCATCAGCAGCATGTTTTATTTTTGAAGAGCCATCTGTAGGATACCCCATCTTTATTCTTCGATTTGGGAACTATTTCCCATACTTCATTCTTCATTATGGATTGGTATTCCTTTGTCATGGCATCTGCCCATTGTTTTCTCTGAATGGCTTCTTCAGAGCAGGTAGGCTCTTCATCTGGGAGATCACATATCAAAGTTGTGTAACTAGAGAATGGCTTTGGTCTTTTCACCTATCTCGAGGTTCCTTCTGGAACACCATACTTCTCTCCATATTGAATAAGCTCTCTTTCCCAAGCAGGATTTTTTTTATGGGAGAAGCTCATTTGAGGAGGTTCTTGAACTTCTACTATATCATGGTCTTCTAGAAGTTCCTTATCAGGGGAAGTTACAACTTCCCTCACTGGTTCTGCAGCTCTGGGAACCTCCCTCATTGATTCTGCAAACCTGGGATTTACAGGTTCCTCTTCATATACTTCTTCAAGTTGACATCTTCTTGATTTCTTAAGTGCTACTTCTTCATCAATGGTCACGTCCCTGCTGATCTCAATGTGGCGGTGACCTGATATGTATATTTTGAAGGCCTTGGAGACCCCACAAATATTCCCTTCTTTCTTGAAGGGTTCCAACTTGTTTCTCTTCTCTTTCGGTATACGAATAAACACTGGACAACCTAATATTTTGAGATGGCTTACCTTTAGCTTCTTTCCGGTGAACATCTCTTCTAGTGTCTTGAGCCCAAGTGCACTATGGGGCAATCGGTTCTACACATAAACAACTGTCATTGTTGCTTCTGCCCATAAGCACATAGGAAGATCTTGATCTTCACATATTCCAGCATGGTTCTGTTCTGCCATTTAGCTACACCATTTTGTTGGGGATCTTGATCCCAACATCTTTGCAGATATTCATGGATTCTTTTGAGGTATATTTTCCTCCATTATCTGACCTGAGTATCTTAATCTTCCTTAAAGAAGGGCTCTCTTATCAAGGCTTTGAATTCCTTGATATTGTTGAATACTTCAAATATATCCAGGTCTTTTATGAGAATAATCATTAATGAATGATACATAGTATACATACCCATTATTGGAGGATGATGGCATTGGGCCACATACATCTGAATGAATGAGTTCTAGGACTCCTTATGCCT
>ML806241.1:26178-62864 GCA_009831015.1 Picea engelmannii | reverse complement strand
AATGTGTTGGATCTTGAGATCCTTCTGGATCTATGGAAAAAGATCCCTTCTCCTGCAAATACTCTTTAGGGTTTAACCATTAACCATATGTGAGTACATACCTCAGATAGCATTTGCAGGTAGTGGCTCCATCTGGTAGAAACAATAATCATTACCAAAAACTTCAAGAGTGATTGCAACTGGTTCTATGGCTGCAACTGCAACTGGTATTGCAACTGCAATTGGTTTTGAGACTGCAACTGTAACCGCAACTTAGGGTTTTATGAGGAAACCCTAATTTTTCAAACTTCAAATTTTGAAATTATGATCTAGGGGATAGATGCGCTACGCTAAGGCGAGTTGGCTGGTCCAGTCAGATTTTCGAAAATCCAACTTTTACCCCTTCAAATCTGATCTGCGGATTTCTGGACTGGTGTTTCTGGTTTTCTGGTACTTCTGGTACTCTAGTTTTCTGGTACTTTGTGAAACTAGGGTTTCACTTTCTAGGAGATATAGCCACTGAAAAGGTGTGCTCTAAGTGACAAAATGATCCTTGGGGGAGGGCACAACTTTCTAGGTGGTTTTAGGGATGAAAAGATTCACTTTTGCAAAACCCTAATTTTTGGGTACAGTAACAATGACATTTTTCCTCTTGCGAAATATGCTTCCTTCAGGTTGGCTCTGATACCATGTTAATGTTTATGCCATTATTATAGTTCTTTGCATTTCAATAGATAAGAGAATCATAAGAACAAGATCACTGAGAAATACACATTCACAAGAGAGACAACATTTATCCTGGGAAACCCTCTAGGGGAAGAAAACCTAGCAAAAACTTCCTTATCATAAATAGCTTATACAATGTTCAAGAGATAACTCAAACCAATACAGATAGTCCTCTCCAAGAGATGCACCACTCTTCTTCTCCTCTCTCCAACTGGTAATTGCAGCTTGCCTCATAAGATAATGAGCAAGTGAGTTGTGTGTTTGAAGTGAGGTGCTAGCCTCTTATTTATACAAGACTGGCACATGTGAAAGGTCACAACTGGCAGGGCCGACCTCTCACTCTGGGTGGGTAAACCCACCTTTAATTAATTCTGGGTCTTCCATAATAACTGTTGGGGATGACTTCTTATTCTTCCCTTTATAATTGTCCGATGACCAATCCGCAAAAGGGGATTCGGTCCTTATACAATTATGGACATGATTAATCCACAATGGGGATTAATCCAATAACAATAATAATAATAATGACATGATTAATCCGCAATGGGGATTTAATCCAATAATAATAAGAATTCTCTTCACAGTTACATTATTTCAACAGAGACCATGGTGTCTCGGACCGACGACGGTGGGTTAGGATATGAAAGCTCTCATGTGGTGACTACCATGGTGGGAATTGAAGAATTCCCAGAAGGAGTAACATCATTTGTTTCCATTGCTGTGTGCAACACTATCTGGCGCTCGTAAAATTGAATTGGTACAATGAAAGGTGCCAAGATCAGTAGTTGGGGTTTCAACCCGGCCAAGAGCGGTTTCTTTGAGATCCAAAATGGTCAATTCCTCTAGGGGTTGGTCGGGCACAATGGTTTGTAACCCAGTCACTTCAAAAGACCCTTGTTGGTCTAGATTTCACCTTAAAGGTGGCGGGGGTGGCTCCAGTGTAACCGGCGGTAGGCCAAGAAGCCTTCATGACTGGCGGAGCTCGGGATCCTCCACTATGTGAGAAGATCCAAGACACTCTAAGGTAGTCTAAACATTCAAAAGTAACACAAACTAAAAAAATGTCCCTAGAAGATAAGACAGACAAACACTAAATTAATTGGAAGAACAGTTACAACAACCAAGACTAGAGCAACTTACTGGTGCAAGTGCAACTCGAACACGGAAGCACCCTCTGGGTATACTCTGCAAAGCATGGCCCGATGTCTGTCCTAGTGTTGGCAGCCATTTTCATTCCTATCTTTTCCTTACAAGCTGCCTACACAAGGGTTTTGAACCCGCATTACTCATCGCAATTTTTTAAAATAAAACGACACTATTATCTTTCGCTTTTGCATACCTGCTTTTCGTTTTCATTTTCATGACTGTAAGCATGAAAACCTAGAGTTGGAAGTCATGTTGATTGCATTAAAATGATCTTTTGGATTGTTATAAATATTTTTGTTTATGTGGTCATAACTCTTTTACCTCCAACCCACTACTGGTCATACATTTATCAAAACACCAAACCTCCACTCACTTTGCATTTGACCATTGTCAATATGGTTTCAATTTAGCAATGGCTATATGATATTTTGGTGTCTTTGATCAAATGCTTGGTGCAATGGTTTTATTGAACACATTAATTTTGGGGTTGAATCGTTGGTGCAATGTTCTACATATTGGTTTCTTTTAAATCACACAAATGCCATTGTTTATTTAACATTCGGATCGAGTTTTGGTTATGTATTTCATGGTTTTCAATGGTTATTTGATAATCCATTTGACATGTTGTTTACAATGCTTTTGATATACACTATTGTGATTTAAATCAAACATTTTACCAAGGTGTCGTCGATTGTACAACTGACATGATAGTTTTGCATGGTCCCAAATTACTACACCACCCTTGCACGCATAAGCATTAACGTTCTGCCTTGCATTTCGGGTTGCCTCTTCTTTTTTGGGGGAAGCTGTGGGAAAATGGTTTTGTGTCTACCCTGTCAAACCCCCTCACCCATTACCCTATTAATCTTGTGCTATTTTCTATGGCTCCAGTAGTGCGAATCGAACCCAACGACGTTCAAGATTTGCTCTTGTTTGATAACGCCCGAGAGGACCTCGAGAGGAATGGGTGGAGGGTTTTTATTGAGAAGTTCGAGGGTTTCAACCTCGCAGTCGCTCAACAATTTGCACTTACATTCAATGGATGCATAGCCAAATTTGGGGGCATCCAACTCGAATTGAACGAGGATTTCCTCAGCTCAGCCACTGGTCTGCCAGCCAAAGGGCATAAATGGTTTAAAAATTCTAAGGTTGATGAAGTACCATGGATGCTCCTGTTTACCTCAAGGAAAATCAACAGTTGCCTCAAAGGTATGCCAGTAACAACTCTTAAGTCTAGGTGGCATGATTTGTTGGCCATTATCAAGAAATTCATTACATGCGAGGGTAGATACGGTTTAGTTTTCCTTTACCACCTCCAACTGCTCATGAATTTCATAGATTTTCCTTTGAATATGCCACATTTCCTCCTTCAGAGTTTGTATAAAATGGCTAAACGTTACAAGAGGGAGAAAGCCGACTCCAGCCTCTTCCACCACTGTTTAATTAAAATTATCATAGTTCATCATTTAAGGTTGCTTGGCGACTGTTGGGAAGCTTTCTTGTTGAGGAATGGCTTTGCCAGTCCTGAAATTGGATAAGTTGACAAAACCGTGGTCACAGAAACCCTTGTCGGGCCTATCGTGCCCCCTCCTACACTCTTACCCGCTGTTGAACCCTCGACCTACCCGAACGATAACCTACCCGACACCCTGCCTGACTCATGTCTAAAAGACAGTACTAAGCTTGTTAAGAGGCCTGCAAAGAAAAAGGGTAAGGGTAATAATGATGTCAATTGCAGGGGTAAGAAGGTTGCACGTTGGGTATCAAGGTGTGCTCATAATAAACCTAAACAAAACACAAACCAAAAGCCAATTTTATTGAGTGAAGATTCTGATTCCGAAATCGAGCGGTTTCTGACCGAGGAATATCCATACTCACACGGCCTCTGTTCAGTCAAGCCCTATGACTATGTGACGAACCTCCCACCATGCCTTAGAGATGACCCCAACTTCCCCGGGATCAAGCTCGACAGTGGAACTGCTGGTAAAGTAAGAGATTCTTCACCTGTAATTACACGGCCTGATCAACCACAGTGCAATGAATGTAACTCTTGGCTCGACCGAAATTATACAGATGTCCCTCTGCTCCAATCCCGAATCAAGTCCTTAGAGGATCGAGTAAATGTGTTAACCAAGGAAAATGACAGACTACAAGCTAATGATAAAAGGAAAAAGACCATGGGCTCTGTCGTTTTCAAAAATGTAGAGGTGGCCACTGCCATTGTTAATTCAAAAATAGCTTAATCGAATCGTATCCCTGAAACCAAGGTATGGTATTTCAACAATGATTTTAGAATGATTTTGTTTGTTTTGAATTAGCATAAACTATTTGTTTGCTTATCGTATCTATTTCTGTTATGATGGAATTGATACAATACGATTCTATTTGTAAATAATAACTAGCTACAGAATCGTGGGATTCTGTAGCTAGTCATAAAAATTTGAATTTCTGTTGATTTTACAACTAAACACAATCTGAAATCGTGTATTCTTGTGCAATTTCAGGTACACACGAATTTTAAAGGAGCTTGGATCGACTGCATCATATTTGGACATGCTTTTTCTTTACATACTTTTGGATTAGGCTGTTAGTCTTAGATAGAAATAGGAATCTGGGAGATTGTTCCCATAATTTTCTGCGACAGTTTTGATAATTTCCACAAGGAATGTTTTCATCCTATGGCCTTTATATATGTATTATTTTTGTAAACAAAATCATCAATGCTTGGAGAGTAGAGACTGTGGATGGATGATTATTTAGACTCGAATGAAAGTGGATGTTTTGTACGGATTTAGCTTCAATATATCATACTTTTATTCAAGTTTTTGTTCATTTCAATTTGTAATCAAATTTTTGACTACTTTAGATATCATAATTTGTTACAGGCTGATATGATATGATTTATATAGCATCCATATTTGATGTCTCTCATTTTACATACAACAATTATCCTGTTGCAATTTAATGAACAAAAGGTTAATCTTCTTTGTTAATGAGCAGTTATATACAAATCTTTGCAGTGAGATTTATCTTAATGTAATCATTTGTAAATTATAAAATTGTTGTTGCTACATCTTACTTGTTCTGTCATTAGTACTCAGAAGATTGTTTCTTCGTGTTTACGTGAAGTATTGGAAAATCTGGTGCGGGTTTCCCCCATCAAAGAGTGAAATCGAGTACTGTGCACAGGACGAATAGGAAACACTATTACAGGTCAGTCTGTTAGTGTTATTTAATTAGTTTAGTTAATATATAAATTTCTTATAATATGAACACGTTTCACTGTTCATTTTTTTAGTTTAGATTTTCAGTTAGGATTGTTATTTTATTGCTTAGCTTAGATAGCTGTCATTTCATTTCTTTTTCATAAAAGTTATAAAAATAAAAAAATACTAGCTTCACTGTCATAAGACCATTCATATATGATTTTGCAGATTTCGATCAAAATTTGCATTTTGTGAATACTGTATATATAATAGAAATTTAATTATATCGATAACTGAAAATTTAATAAGTAGGATTATTGTTTTATAATATTAGTTAGAAAAATGTATAAATATATTAGACTTGTATATAGGTTGCAGTAGCTGTTTTTCACTTAGATTAGTTTCTTTAGCTTAGTTTTTTTCACTTTCCTAGGACGTAGATTGGCTAACGGAGCCGCTAAACCCGTCGGAGTGGATTAATCCAAACGACTTGGGTTATTTAGACAACCCCGGACCGGATTTACTCCTCTAGTTGATGAGTGGTCAATTTCTCCCGTCAACACCTAGGTACCATGGTATACCCCTACAGTCACCTGTGTGTGTCCCTGAAAATATTGCCAACTAGGTTGCCAGTGCGCGAACAGTCACCATGCGGGTACAGTCGAAAGTCGGGTAGACCACAATGAGTAGGGTATCAAGCCCGAAACCTGTCAAGGGTATCAAGAGAAAATCGTCCAGAAGACAGCTGAGGACCTCAAATGGATTCAAGACCCACGAAGCCCTGTGGCAAATGAAAACGACAAAATCCCAAAACAAGCCCTCTATATGTGTTCTCCACTACGATTGGTCCAACTTTGGAGGGGTTATCTCCGCTACCTTTCTGCAAGTGATCTCATGTTTATCCCCTGTGTTAGAGGGGGGTCCCAGATAACTTTCACGACACTGGAATTAGACACTCCCTAACTCAGACTCCAATGTTTGATTTTAAAAATGGCCTTGAAGAGTTTCCTCTCCAACCTAATCCAAGGCTCTAATCCTGAACTAGTTGGTGAACCCTACAAACATAAAAGTCTAGTAGATTTTAAATTTACCGTTACTTTTATGGATTTGTCTTACGTCAAGGGATATGAAAGTGAAACTTATGATGTGTAAAAGACGAAATAAAAAAATGATTAAAAAGCTGGAAACAAAACTTTTACTGAATGAAAAATTTCAACAACTTTTCAAAAAGAAATATTTTTAATTTTCTAAGATTTTGGACAACAAACTCAAAAGAAATTTCACTTGACTACAAGCTACTTATGATCTAAGTGAACTGCAAAAAATTATGAAATAAAAGACTCTTCCCTGTCTAATAATGCAGAACCACACTTTTCAACCAAACAAGAAAATGAAAAGAGATTTTTTGTTTTATTTAAATGCTGGTAAAGCAGGAAAGGAAAAACACCGACAAGCAAAAACCAAGAAAAACAATTCTGGCCTAATCGCAGATCACAAAGAATCAAGTCAAAAATTACACACTAGCAATTTAAAAAAAAAATGACTCTCACACTTGTCTAAAAACCTTAAAAATTCATTTATTTTTATGACAACTTTTTTTAACTGAGAAAAAGTAGGCTAAGGGTAAGATTAATCCTAAGCTACTGACTGCTCAAACAGAGATTCAAACACCTGAGAGGAATAATTCTTATCAAGGGAAAGGATGAATTCCTTACCCTCAACAAAAATTATCATGTATAAGCACGCGACTGTTACTCAAATAGCACACGTGTGAATGCATGCTGGACAGAGACAGAGGACATGTACACGTGGGTTGACCTTGTACAGGTCATGTGTATATCTAAACTCTGAGAAAAAATGAAAACAGACAGACCAAACCAGGAAGAGACCACTGATATTGATAACTAGGATCCCTTGAAGGCTTGGACACTCTTTTTAACAGAAAAACAAATAATGTAAGAAAAAAATGATAAAGAAAAAACAATCTGATATAGGACTGTTAGCAAACAAGACTCAGACATAATTCAAAAAAAAACCCTGAGAATGTGTGATTTTGACAGGGAAGAGGATGACTGCCTCTGAAGTTCTTTGAACTCTACATGCTACTTCTACTTCCTCAAATAGCATTCACACATGGGTTGTAAGAGAGTAGGGCATGGATACACACGTACAGAGCTTATGCAGGCCGCATGTACCTCTGTGGGTCCCGAAAAACTCAGTCAAGCAAAAGATAGGGAAAGCTAGTATGGAAAACCAGACTCCCTGCTAGCTCAGACCTTACGAAAACTAAAAGAAAAAATAGGGAAGAAAAATTAGTATGTAAAAGTACCCAAAAATGAAATGAAATTCCAGGAACCCTAGAGAGTCTCCCCAGTACGGTCGCCAATTCTATTGTGGGGAAAAACTCCCTACGGACTAGCAAATAGAGTTCATACTTTGCATGCAGATATGACATAAGAGAAACTACTTTCTACCTTCATCCCTAGATTTAAATCCCCTTTTCTTAGTAAATGCATGGAAAGATCAACCTACCTCATTCTCGACGTTTGATGTCGATCCTCCGTTGTACTTGATTACTTGTTCACAATAATCCTTCCAAAGCTGACCTGCATCCAAGACAAGCAACAACTACGCATGCATCCTACTTATATACTAACGGGTTAGAAATCCAAACATATACTAATCAAACTATAAAAAGTTCATGAATTGGGACGGGAAAATCATTTTCTTTATTACTTTGAATGAGTCAACATACAAAAGTTGAGACCGGCCACCGCTCTGCGAACCTCATCCTGGGCTCCTCTTCTTCTGTCCTCCAACTGCTTTGCTTTGAATCTCCTTTGGCACAAGGAAAGGCTAAAGGGTTGGGACAATGGGAATATGTAAATGGGTAAAGGTTCTTTGCTATATTTTTCCTCCTTTCAAATGGGACCCCTACCCCTTCTTTTATAGGCTAGAAGGAGCTAGGTATTTGGACGAATCCTCGGCCATGCATGGTCGGGAGTTTCATTTAACTCACCCATAGCTTATGTGTTCCATCGACAACTTTCCTTTTTTCATGCTTTTATCGGTCCACGCGGGCTATTTTGGGTCAGCCAGTGTGTACACGCGTGCAGTAATAGATTAGGGCGCGTGGGTCTTTATAAAAGAGGATTTTCAAAGAGTTATTCAGTAGTGCTTTGGAAAAGAAAGGATATGAGATGGCATGATGCCAGGTAAGCATGTGTGGTGCAATTTAGGGTTATAACACCATGGAAATGGGCTAGCAGAGTCCTCTAACAAGAGCCTTATAAAAATTCTCAAAAGACTGCTAGATAATAATAAGAAGGCCTGGGATTCAAATCTAAAATTTTCTCTATGGGATGACAGAGTGACAACGAAGAGGTTTCTAGGAACCTCTCCTTTTCATCTTGTGTATGGAGTTGAGGCCATATTTCCTTCTCATCTCGTGCTGCCTATGGCAATATTATTTTAGGATTATCAAGGAGAGGTTGATGATATGATCAGAAGAATCCATCATCTGGTAGAAGTCCAGCAGGCTAGAGAGCAAGTGATGGACATGGCACATGAACGTCAGCATAAATTCAAGCAGGCCTTCAACATGAAGAGAAGAAAAGAAGATTTCTAGCTGGGAGATCTAGTACTTAAATGGGATGCACCCAGACAAGACAAGGGAAATCATGGTAAAGTTGAAGCCCTCTGGATTGGGCCCTTCAAAGTTTATGAGATAATTTAAAATAATATCTACAGGTTGAAGAATTTGGAGGGAGATGAAGTTTTTGGTGGCCCTGTAAATGGGAATTTTCTGAAGAAGTTCTTTATTTGAGCCATAAGTGGCTCCCAGCTCTTTGTAAATATTGTTTTTTCCTTTGTTTAGGGTTTATAAGTGACTCTATATCCCAACAAAAAGGCACTAAAACTACAAAAGAGTTCTTGACATCTCACAGGGAGCAAGCCATCCCCCATGGAGCTTAATGTTATCACATTTATTTGTAGGGGAGGGCGGGGGGCGGGGTTTCTTGAGAAATTGACCCCTTTGGCGAAACAAGGCAAGAAGCGGGATAAAAACCCACAAAATTTTTCTTATCCTAAGTTTTGGGGCCTAGGTTCGTCGTACGAAGAAGTGCGTAGATCTGGGTGGCTAAGATCTGCATGCCCAAATCTATGACACAAGATGATGCAAGAGCATCACCAACAACAAGCGAGCGGGGGACAAACACCAATGCATTTTGGCACATGATGAATTGTTTGAAATGTTTTGAAGTTGGATGCGCCAAAATTAAATATAATAGTTAAGAGAGGGCATACTTCTTGATTGTAAACAAACCTTGAGTGATCTTCTCTCGTCTGTAGTGGGTAGAGGCATTTATGTATAATTAATGTAAGTTGGTAAACTTAAATTCTTATATTAGACAGTTTTAGGAGCTAGAGGGAAAATGGATATAGACACCATCACTTGTATCATTGTAACATTAGCAGCATGATCAAGAGATCATAGAGAAGAAGAAGAGGTAGAAAGATGTGTAGAAAAACCCATGTACAAAAGTTCTGGATTAATACAAAGATCTTTAGTTTAGACTCATGGTGTTCAATTGCTTTCTGTGTTTGTACATGTTGATTGATATATGCTTGTTACTCTCTATTATGCATTTGCTTTGATGCGTGAATGTATGATTTCATATTCAATGTCTGAAATCTGAAGAGAGGGAGAGTAAGGAATGGGTTTCAATTGTTTCTTTGTCTGAGCAAGAGTTTTCCTGCAAGGAGTGCAGTGAAATTGTCCGCAAGGTGTGCATTGATAGAAGTCAGAGTTCATCTCTGCAAGCTCAGGAGGGATAACATTGTTCTCATTCTCGCAGAAGTGCAAGTTAAGCACAGGAGTCGTGCAAGGAGTGTGTGGGCCGAGTGAAGTCTCAGAGTTACAACCTGAGCGAAATTGTTGAAGGACTACTATCGTAGGGAGTGCGCAGAGTCGAAGAGGTTCAAATACTTGGAAGTATTTGAAGAACTGTCGCAAGGAGTGCACGCAAGAGTCTTTTTAAAGACTCAAGTTGTGGATAAATATCAGAAAGGATAGAGTCTTCGAAGTTGTTGAAGAGAATCTCAAGAGGGCTAGTGCCTTGAAGTGTCGGAAGGAGGTGTAGCAACGTTGTTTTGTTGGTGGACAAGTTTCATGAAGGCATACTTGTTCATTTCGCAGGAGTTGTTAAGGAGGCATTGGACGGTCAGAATTATCCATGGAGAATTCGTGAAGTTTCGGAAGCCGTCAGATCTTGTAGAGGAGCAAGGAGGATTACGGTGAGTTCTTTTCTAAGTGAAAGCTCAGGATAAATTGGACCATAGTATTTGAGCCAACAATGGCCATTGGATCACTCGCGTAATCTCATTTCATGGATTCACGAGTTGAAGGGTCAAAACCCTTGCATCAAGATTCGTGAGGTTGTGAGGTGCGAAGTCTTGAAATAGTGAAAGAATCTGAGTTGTTCGTGGAAGGAGGACACGTGTTGTGAGATCCTCTCTAACGGGGATTCGGACATCGGGGTTCCGAGAAGGAAGTCCTTCGACTTCGTGAGTAGCGAAGTCACGAGAGAATCGCAACCATCCATTCGAAGAGGACAGGTGGCAGAGATCTAGGGATCTTGCAAACTCGGAGGCTCGCAGGGTGAGAGCCCAAGAGTTGGGTGCTCCAAGTCGTGAAGTCGTGAAATCGCGAGGAGCGAGGATAGCCATAGGATCCAGGTTGCAGGACGACCCTTGGATCAGAACCCATCACCTATCGCGCATTCGGGGGCTCAGAGGTTGAGAGGAGTCACTTTCAGCATCATAAGTCACGAAGTGCTGAAATTCGGGCACAAGGGACACGTGGCAGAACCACAAAGTGGGCCTGGAAAATAGATAGGCAGACACACATCTCCTAGCAGAAGGAGTCAACACTCCATTGAATTTTTTCATGTCTCGGGGATTTGCGAGGTAAGAGCACGAGAGCTCGACATTAAAACTTGCGAAGTCGTGAGTAGCGAGAGCATGAGGAGAAAAGTCAACATCGCTTCTCGGGGTTTCATGAAAGGAAGGTGCCAAGGTTGGACGTGGAAACTTGTGAAGCAACGAGTAGCGAGAGGAGCTAGCGTTAAGCCTAGCCAATAGTCACGTGCAGAAGGCGCTAACAAAAGAAGAGCTACACCCATTTCGTGATCTCAGGTATCGCGGGGTTGGGAAGGAAGAGTCGGGAGTCATGACTCATGAACTCGCGAGTTGCGAGTTGCGACAAGCGCCTTTGGAATTGGGCCTTGGTCATAGTGCTGTGGTCGCACAAAAAGACGGAGCTCACGCCTAGTGCTATTTGCACAGGGGAGCTTTCGAAAGGACCTGTGGATCGATAATTTGTGATTCCAGTAGGGAATCTAAAGAGCCAATTTGGCTCGAGGGAGACAAAGAACGATCCTGTGAGTGGATCTCTGTCCGAGGGCCGATAGGTCTGTGTCAGTTTTGGTATCAGAGCAGGTCTATGTTTGTATACTTAAGACAGGGAAAGAGAGAAAGGAATCTCAGCCATGCTGTTGAGAAGAAGAGACAAACAAACACTCGATCTTCCAGAGGAAAGGGAAATGCCAAGAGGAAGGGGTAGGCAGGTGCCAAATCCATCCATGGAGAGAGAGATGCGTGACATACACTCCAGACTCATGGACATGGAGACAGATCAGAGGCACACAGTTGGTGTTGGATATGTCAGTGAATCTGAAAGTGAAGATGAAGCTAGACACGAGGGAGAAGAAGTTGTTACAGAAGATGCAGTAAATGAACGCCTGATTAGGGTTGTTGCAAGAATGGGTGCTAGGGAAAAAATGGATATTCCAGTATATGAAGGAAACCTATATGTTGAAGAGCTTCTAGACTGGATTAGAGCTCTGGACACATATTTTTACTATGAAGATGTCGAGGAAGACAAAAAGGTCAAACATGTTGTCACAAGGCTTAAAGGACATGCAACATTGTGGTGGGATGAGCTACAAGCTAACAGACGCTGCAAAGGCAAGCATAAAATCAAGAGTTGGGATAGGATGATAGCGAAGATGAAGGTAAAATTCATTCCCAGGGATTACCAAATTACTCTATTTCAGAGAATGCAAAATTTGAGGCAGAAGCTGATGACAGTGAAGGAGTACACTGAAGAATTCTACAAGCTGAACATCAGGGAAGGTCATCGCGAAAGTAATGATGAAAAGGTTGCTAGGTACATGAATGGTCTGAGATACGACATTCAGGATGAGATGAGCATGAAGACCATCTAAACGGTGGAATATGCTTATCAGATGGCTCTAAGGGCTGAAGAGAAGTTGAGCCGAAAACAAGGTCAAAGAGGTCGAGGCAGAAGTCAACCCAGAGGCAAATCAGTTGCCCAGGATAGAAATCAGAAACCCAAGGAAGAGTGGAATAAACCTCAGATTCAAACTGAGAGAGGTGGAAGCTCACAGAGAGCGAAACATACCAAACATAGAGGTCAATATGTTGATGGAAACATTTTTCCTCGTACTAGAGGTAGAGGAAGAGGAAGAGGTAGAGTAGTTAAATGCTTCACATGTGGAAAGGTCGGACATAGATCTTATGAGTGTCCAGACAGAAAGAAATAAGAAGGTGAGACTCACATTGCCGAAGCACAAGGAAGGAATGTTGAGGTAGAAGATGTTGAAGGTGGAAGATTTCTGATGATGAGAAAATTTTTCTTAACACCAGAGAAGGAGGTGGAGAGTTCGGTCCAAAGGAATAGACTTTTTCGGACCGCTTGCAAGACCAAAGATTGGGCATGCAAAGTCATTGTGGACAGTGGTAGCACAGATAATCTCGTTTCTACAAAGATGGTAGAAAAGCTGGAGTTGGAGACTATTGAACATCCAAGTCCATACAGAGTTTCATGGCTACAAAAAGGACATCAGGTAAATGTCACTAAATAATGTTTAGTTGAGCTTAAAATAGGAGGGTATAAAGATGAAATACTCTGTGATGTTATTCCCATGGATGTTTGTCATCTATTGTTGGGTAGACCGTGGCAATATTACAGAAATGTGATTCATGATGGGAGGAAGAACACATACACCCTAGAGAAGAATGGGAGAACTCACATGTTGCTTCCAATTAAAGATAAGGAGGTGAAACCTGAAGTAAGCAACACTGTACTTCTCATGAGTGGGAAGGAAATTCTTACAGAGTTCAAGAATAAGGAGGAACTGCAATTCATTGTGGTTAGGAAGCCTAAGATTGTTTTAACCAGTACAAGGGTAGATGATTTACCAGAATAGGTTCAGAAACTATTGGAAGAGTTTGTTGACATAGTAGTGGACGAACTACCTCGTTCGTTGCCACTGATCAGAAGTGTGAGTCATCATATTGATTTCATACCTGGAGCTAGTTTACCAAACAAAGAAGCATATAGATTGACACCGCAAGAGAATGAAGAAGTCAAAAGATAGGTCTAGGATTTAATGGACAAATGATTAGTTAGAGAAAGCTTGAGTCTATGTGTTGTTCCGACAGTGCTCAGTCCGAAGAAAGATGGAGGCTGGAGATTGTGTATAGAATCAAGGGAAATTAACAAGATAACCATCAGGTACAGATTTCCATTGCCAAGAATGGATGATTTGATGGATTTCTTGAGTGGAGCCAATTTTTTTTCGAAGATTGATTTGAAAAGTGGATATCACCAGATTCATATGAGAGAAGGTGATGAATGGAAGATAGCCTTCAAGACTAACGAAGGGTTGTATGAATGGCTTGTTATGCCATTTGTCTTAACGAATGTGCTAAGAACTTTCATGAGATTGATGAATGAAGTCCCGAAGGATTTCATCGAAAAATTTGTCATTGTGTATCTTGATGACATACTGATTTTCAGTAAAATAGAGGCAGAGAATCTTAAACATTTGGCTACAGTGGTGAAGAGATTACAGCAAGAGAAGCTGCTAATAAATATGAAGAAATCTTCATTCATGAAGACATAGCTCATTTATTTGGGTTTTGTTATTTCTACAGATAAGTTGAGGATGGATCCAGATAAGGTGGAGGTAATTAAGAATTGGCCATCACCAAAGAGTATATTTGAGGTGAGAAGTTTTCATGGATTGGCTAGTTTCTACCGGAAGTTCATCAAGAATTTCAGTGGAATTAATGCACCGATGATGGACACAGTGAAGAAGAGACACAAGTCTTTTCACTGGACATAAGAGGCTGAGAAAAGTTTTAATTTTCTGAAAAGGAAAATCACAGAACAACCAATTTTGGTGTTGACAGATTTTAAAAAGACATTTCAAGTAAAATGTGATGCAAGTGGATTTGAAATAGGGGCAGTCTTGATCCAAGAAGACAGGCCGATAGCATACTTCAGTGAGAAGATGAATGAAGAGAAAGTGAAATACTCCACATATGACAAGGAGTTCTATGCTATTATTCAGGCATTGAAGAAATGGAGACACTATTTGATCCCCAAGGAGTTTGTCTTATATAGTGACAATCATGCTTTGCAATTTGTGACTCAACAGGAGAAGTTGAATCAAAGACATGTTAAATGGGTTGAATACATGCATAACTTTACTTTTGTAATTAAGCATATTTATGGAACTGCTAACAAAGTTGTTGATGCTTTGAGCAGGAAATGTTTGTTGTTGCAGGAGTTCAGAATCAAAACACTGGGTTTTGATGACCTTAGGGACATGTACAAAGATGATCCAAATTTTAAGGAGGCGTATGAAGTAGCTGAGAATCCAATTCTGAGGGACAGAAGTCAATGGATAGAATACATGATCTAGGAAGGATTATTGTTTAAGGGTAATCAACTTTGTATTCCAAAATGCTCCATGAGGGAGAATTTGTTGAAGGAGAAACATAGTGGAGGATTGGTCGGGCATTTCGGTCATGACAAGATGTTCTCAAAGTTAAACGAGTCATATTTTTGGCCAGGAATGAGAATAGACATCAAAATATTTGTGGATAGATGCAGAATTTGTCAGCATTCAAAAGGAAAGAGGCAGAATGCAGGCTTTTATCAACCATTAACCATACCATAGAGGTGATCCAGGTGGATATCGGTGGCCACCCACCTTCTCCAACTGGCCCAAAACATGTTTCTAGCAATTTTGGCAATTTACTATTTTTAGCAGGTTTTAACTTCTGGGGCCATTTTGAGGGTCCAAATGAAGGTTTTTTTAGATATCAGTTCTAAATGATAGCCGAAGGCATTATTGAGCCCCCAAAATGAATCTCCTCGACGATACCTTTCCAACGAGCTATCACACACCTAAAACGGAGATCGTATGCAAAAGTTACGACCCTGGGAAGTTGATGTACTCACTTACCCAAACGGGGCGCACATGACTTTTGGCGCTTCATCTCCTAGGGTTAGGTTTTTGGATGTCTAGGACTTTTGGAATTCCCGTTTATTATAAAAGGGCCTTCAGAGCCTCATTGTAATTATCTTCTTGCGAATGCGAGTAGCCGTCACATCTCTTCTCAGAGATAAGCTGCCACCATTCTAGCGAGTCTTTCACTCTGTATTTTTACAGTCTCTGTACATTTCTCTGATTAATAGAAATTGTGTATTGCTATATATCTGTGTTTATGGTTGCGTCTCTGATACATTTCTGTTATATTATTGAATATCTGCAATATCTCTGTACATTTCTTTATTATATCTCCGCTCTCATTTCGTGCCGAAAATAATCTGGATCAGTGGTATCAAAGCAGGCTGCTCTTGATCGTTTTTTCAGTGCATGTCCCCGACGAGGTCCAAGTATAGAAAGTTGGGTCTCGAGCTTGTCTCTCTTGAAGAAAATCACTCTCGCACACCCAAGAAACCTTCAATGGTGGAAGAAAAGAAAATCGACGGAGCAGACGATCCTATCAATTTGTTGCTTGAGCAAGCTCTCACGCGACAGAGGGACGAAATGATGGAGAATTTTGCCCACATCCTTAAACACCTGTCGATAGCATTGGGTGCGTCTTCATCAAGAGACCACTTTGGAGGCACCTCGCCTTTCAAGGTACAAGTTAATTTTGATATTCCTATATTTGAAGGACAGATAGATGCAGAAGCCCTAGAAAAATGGTTAACTCTGCTAGAAGGTTATTTCTCTGTTCACAATTTTTCCGACAAAGAAAAGATCACCTTYGCACTCCTTAAAGCTCTCCCTCATGTCAAACATTGGTGGGAAACTTACTGGGAGCAAAGTTCCACAGAGGAGTCTGGAATATATGGGGCCGATCCCACTTGGGATTTTTTTGTGGATGCGGTAAAGGAACAATATTACCCTATTGGCAACTATGAGGACCAGTATATGAGATGGACCACACTGCGACAAGAGAAGAGCCAATCAGTTCCGGAGTTCACCAATAGCTTCCATACCTTGCGCACCAAGCTGGGTATCAAAGATTCTGAACAACATTTAGTTCTGAAATACCGTGGGGCTCTACACAGATACATCCAAACTGAAATGGATTTTTTGGACATCTCATCACTCAGTGTTGCCTATTGATATGCTGTTAAAATAGAGCAAAAATTTAAGCACCAGAACAAATGGGAGTTCAGGTCTGCAAATCCACAACAACCAAAGTATGACAAAGACAGCCCTAACAAACAGTCTCCCGAAAACCAGTCCAAGCCACAGGAAAAGAAGGGTCATGGGAAGACAAAGAAGGACACCAGAAAATGGTGCGATTTCCACAAAATCCCCTGGCACAATACCGATGAATGTCGCTCAAAATAGTCATTGGTGGCCGAGATCAAAGACAAGGAGCCGAACCCTGATTCAGAATTTGATTATGAAAATACTGGTAAAAGACAGATCATCGACGCAGACCCCACTGCTATTGTCGCGACCACAGCAATTCAACCAGAAGAACCAACATATCCAGAAGAGGGGGAGCGACTTTTTCATTCACAGATGTGGGTGAAGGGGACCCCGCTGCATTTTATTTTTGATAGTGGAAGCCAGAAGAACCTCATCTCAGCAGAGGTCATCAAACAGTTGGGATTGTTGACAACACCACACCCGCAACCATACAGCATCGGGTGGCTTCGCCAAGGACGAGATCTTCGTGTCAGCCAGCAGTTTCGATTGTCATACGACATCCAACCCTTCAAGGATGAGGTATTATGTGATGTTGCCCCACTGGATGTCTGTGATGTTCTCTTGGGCCAGCCATATATGTGGAAACGCTATGCTATCTATGAGTCTCGACCCCGTAGTGTAATTATTACTCTTGGGGGTCATCTCTATAGGATACCAGAGGTAGTTCCAACTACTGCCTCACCTAAAAAGTTCTGGAAGGTAGTATCTCATACAACAAAATTCATCTTCACCACAATCTGTTCAAAGGGTGAATAGAAGGATACTGCACCCACCACAGCTTCGGCCCAAGCACCTTCTATCCAACAGAAGCAGATCGACGAGGTTGTAGCAAAGCACGAAGATTCCTTCTACAAACAGTCATCTAAAATAGACAGACTGGTTAAAAAGGTCCAAACCTTCCAGCCAAAGGTTCGTGATAGCCTTCAACAAGCTAAGCAACGCCACTTCTCTAGCAAGGCAAGAAGATCACCAAGATTCAGATTCAGCAATCACTTTCCCCTCTCCCCCGGTAACTCAACGCAATGGATACCATTGCTTCCTAAGGAGGGAGGATTGATCCAGGTGGATATCGGTGGCCACCCACCTTCTCCAACTGGCCCAAAACATGTTTCTGGCAATTTTGGCAATTTACTATTTTTAGCAGGTTTTAACTTCCGGGGCCATTTTGAGGGTCCAAATGAAGGTTTTTCGAGATCAAGGTTCTCAATGATAGATGAAGGCATGATTGAGCCCCCAAAATGAATCTCCTCGATGATACCTTTCCAACGAGCTATCACACGCCTAAAACAGAGATCGTATGCAAAAGTTACGACCCCGAGAAGTTGATGTACTCACTTACCCAAACGGGGCCCACATGACTTTTGGCGCTTCATCTCCTAGGGTTAGGTTTTTGGATTTCCAGGACTTTTGGCATTCCCATTTATTGTAAAAGTGCCTTCAGAGCCTCATTGTAATGATCTTCTTGCGAATGCGAGTAGCCGTCACATCTCTTCTCAGAGATAAGCTGCCACCATTCTAGCGAGTCTTTCACTCTGTATTTTTATAGTCTCTGTACATTTCTCTGATTAATAGAAATCGTGTATTGCTATATATCTGTGTTTATGGTTGCGTCTCTGATACATTTCTGTTATATTATTGAATATTTGCAATATCTTTGTACATTTCTTTATTATATCTCTGCTCTCATTTCGTGCCGAAAATAATCTGGATCAAGAGGCCATGGGATGCAGTAAATATGGACTTCATATTGGGGCTGCCAAGAACACAAAGAGGGTTAGACTCGATCTTTGTAGTGGTAGATATATTTTCTAATATGGCACACTTCATACCATGTCAGAAAACCAGTGACACAACTCATATTGCGAATCTGTTTTTCAAAGAAGTCATTCGACTTCACGGCTTGCCAAGGAGCATAGTTTCGGATCGAGACACCAAGTTCATGGGACTCTTCTGGAGAACCTTATGGAAAAATCTAGGAACGAACTTGTCATTCAATTTATCTTATCATCCTCAGACAGATGGATAGACAGAAGTTGTCAACAAAAGTTTGGGAAACTTGTTGAGGAGTTTGGTGACAGAACACCATAGTTAGTGGGACAATATTCTGCCACAGGTGGAATTTGCATATAACGACTCACTAAACAGAAGAACAGGGAATATTCCATTCCAAATTGTTTATGGGATGCAACCAAGAGGAGTTTCAAAATTGAGAGATTCAGAGCAGAATGCAACTAGGAGTTCCAGTGCAGAGGATTTTGTTGAAGCAATGAAGGAACTTCACAGCTAGGTGAAGGAGCGATTGCAAAACTCGAGACAAGAGTATAAGCGCAGAGTAGATCAACACGGGAGACAATTTCAATTTGAGGTTGGTGATTTGATTCTGGCACATCTAAGAAAGGAAAGGTTCCCGAGAGGAACATATAACAAACTGAAAATTAAGAAAATTGGACCGTGCAAGATCCTAAGAAAATTTGGGACAAATGCTTATGAGATTGAATTACCCGATGGGATCGGAATTTCTCCGATATTCAATGTCTCAGATTTGTACCCATACAAAGTTGAGGAAGTAGGAACAAGTGATGAACAACTAGAGGTTCATTGGACTAAACAGATGTTAGTTGGAGAGAAGCCACAGATGGAAAGCATACTGGACAAAAGAGTTCGCAAAAGGACCAGAAGAAAGGAATATTTTTAATACTTGGTCAAGTGGAAGGGACATCCAGTTGAAGATGCCAGCTGGGAGAACAAAGCAGAGATCCAGAAGCATGGATAGACCATGCGAGATCTCATGGACAGGAGCCCATGAAAATTTTCAAGCGAGGGAGTATGATGCAGGAGCATCGCCAACAACAAGCAAGCGAGGGACAAACGCCAATGCATTTTGGCACATGATGAATTGTTTGAAATGTTTTGAAGTTGGATGCACCAAACTTAAATATAATAGTTAAGAAACGGCATGCTGCTTTATTGTAAACATAGCTTGAGCGATCTGCTCTCGTCTGTAGTGGGTAGAGACATTTATGTATAATTAATGTAAGTAGGTAGACTTAAATTCTTAGATTAGACAGTTTTACGAGTTGGAGGGAAAATGGATATAGAAACCCTCACTTGTATCATTGTAACATTAGTAGAATGATAAAGAGAGCATAGAGAAGAAGAAGAAGAAGAAAGTTGTGTAGAAAAACCCATGTATAGAAGTTATGGATTAATACAAAGATCTTTAGTTTAGACTCATGGTGTTCAATTGCTTTCTGTGTTTGTACATGCTGATTGATATATTCTTGTTACTCTCTGTTATGCATTTGCTTTGATGCGTGAATGTATGATTTCATATTCAATGTCTAAAATTTGAAGAGAGGGAGAGTAAGGAATGAGTTTCAATTGTTTCTTTGTCTGAGCAAGAGTTTTCCTACAAGGAGTGCCGTGAAATTGTCCGCAAGGTGTGCGTTGACAGAAGTCAGAGTTTGTCTCTGCAAGCTCAGGAGGGATAACATTGTTCTCATTCTTGCAGAAGTACAAGTTAAGAATAGGAGTAAGGAGTGCGTAGGCCAAGTGAAGTCTCAGAGTTACAACCTGAGCGAAATTGTTGAAGGACTGCTGTCACAGGGAGTGTGCAGAGTCGAAGAGGTTCAAATACTTGGAAGTATTTGAAGAATTGTTGCAGGGAGTGCGCGGAGGAGTCTTTTTAAAGACTCGAGTTGTGGAGAAAGATGAGAAGGGATAGAGTCTTCGAAGTTGTCGAAGAGAAGCTCAAGAGGGCTAGTGCCTTGAAGTGTCAGAAGGAGGCGCAACGACATTGTTTTGTTGGTGGACAAGTTTCGTGAAGGCATACTTGTTCATTTCGCAGGAGTTGTTAAGGAGGCATTGGATGGTCGGAATTCTCCGTGGAGAATTTGTGAAGTTTTGGAAGCCGACAGATCTTGTAGAGGAGCAAGGAGGATTACGGTGAGTGATTTTATAAGTGCAAGCTCAGGAGAAATCGGGCCATATAATTTGAGCCAACAATGGCCATTGGATCACTCGCGTAATCTCATTTCATGGATTCACGAGTTAAAGGGTCAAAACGCTTGCATCAAGATTCGCGAGGTTGTGAGGTGCGAAGTCCTGAAATAGTGAAATAATCTGAGTTGTTCATGGAAGGAGGACNTGGGGATTCATACATCGAGGTTCAGAGAATGAAGTCCTTCGACTTCGCGAGTAGTGAAGTCGCGAAAGAATCATAACCATCCATTCGAAGAGGATAGGTGGCAGAGATCTAGGGATCTCACAAACTCAAAGGTTCGCAGGGTGAGAGCCCAAGAGTTGGGTGCTCCAAGTCATGAAATCGTGAGGAGCGAGGACAGTCATAGGATCCAGGTCATGGGAGGATCGTTGGATCAGAACCCATCACCTATCGCACATTCGGGGGTTCGGAGGTTGAGAGGAGTCACTTTCAACATCAGAAGTCGTGAAGTGTCGAAAGCCAGGCATGAGGGACATGTGGCAGAACCACAAAGTGGGAACGGAAAATAGAAAGGTGGACATGTGTCTCCTAGTGGACGGAGTCAACACTCCATTGAATTTTCTCGCGTCTCGGGGATTCGCGAGGTAAGAGCACGAGAGCTTGACATTAAAACTTGCGAAGACGTGAGTAGCGAGAACATGAGGAGAAAAGTCAAAATCGCTTCTCGGGGTTTCGTGAAAGGAAGGTGCCAAGGTTGGACGTGGAAACTCACGAAGTGGCGAGTAGTGAGAGGAGCTAGCGTTAAGCCTAGTCGATGGTCATGCACGGAAGGCGCTAACAAAAGAAGAGCTACACCCATTTTGTGATCTTGGGTATTGCGGGATTGAGAAGGAAGAGTCGGGAGTCACGACTCACGAACTCGCGAGTTGCGAGTTGCAACAAGCGCCTTTGGAATTAGGCCTTGGTCAAAGTTTTTTGGTCGCACAAAAAGATAGAGCTCGCACCTAGTGCTGTTTGCACAGGGGAGCTTCTGAAAGGACTTGTGGATTGACAATTTTTTATTCCAGCAAGGAATCTAAAGAGCCAATTTGGCTCGAGAGAGACAAAGAATGATCCTGTGAGTGGATATTGGTCCGAGGGCCGATATTTCTACGTCACAAGATCCATATCATACCCCCCCGACATTCTACCTTTAATGGGGGGGGGTGTCCGAGTTGGTGGTTTTGGAGCACATGACCCCCACTAACGTGTCGCCCTCTCCTTAACTCGGACCCCCCGGCCTAAAATATCTTACCACTGCCTAACCCCTCTGAGTAGACCACTTACCACCCTCTCATACTACTCTTGCCTCCCGCTGACATTTGTATCCCACTCTGTCTCTCACGTCTATGTCATATCCCATTTCACTTCTTCCAACCATCTCTCGCCAGGTGTCCTCCCCTCATATTCCCTCTCATCTCCATGTCAATGGATTTCCCCTGCTGCACCTACCACCATAGTCTCTCCTCAGTGTCCACGTCACATTCTCGTGCCACTCCGTTGTCATGCATGTACAACTCAATGCCAACATCATGTCATTTGTGCTTTCCCAATCACCTTTGATCTGCCGTGTCTGTCCACATGGCTACCTCTCATCTCATTTCCACGTTGATCGCATCAATCATCCCAGACATATCCTTGTCCATGTCCGCCCACATAAATCCCCCATAGGCAATTCGACAAAGCTCAAACAACGAAGAAGAGGTCGCCACGCCCTACAAATGCATATTTGACTCGAGCCTCTCAGATCCCGATGTAGCAGTTAATGTAAATAAGGAAGGTGGGTGAGACATCGTTTCCTTCCTTAAATAGAAGGCCAGTAGGGGACAAATTGAAGAAGAAGACTATCAGTTCCATCTGAAAGAGATCATGTCTGACAGAAGACTGCATAGGTAGTCTGACCAACGTATGCATGCATAGCCTGACAAAGAATTTTTTCAACGCAAATCCTTAAACACGTGACATAATCGCATCTTCAGCAGTCGGATCTAGTTTTGAGTATATGTAGGAATTTTTTCCATTTTTTTAGTGTTGATCGTAGAGCTATGCTCCCGATTGTAAAGTTTTTATGAGGCCTCTGGTTTTATGGTTGTGTATTATCACTTGAGACTTATTGTTTAATGGCAGCCATTTTCTCCTTCATTTCTTTTGCCTCTGATTCTGAAAACTTGGGCATGGATGATCTAGTCGAGTGTTGTGATTGTAATGTAATGTAGGTTTGATTGAAATACTGTTACAATGTTTTAGTTTCTTGAAGTTTTCAGATCTAAGAGGATCTTATATCTGAAACTTTTCCACTGTAGGTTGCTAGAAGACCGGATATCCATAGAAAGCCTTCACATTTCTCCTCATGCTCTTTCACCTACTCACCACTATGAAAACTTACTAACTAAATTTATATCAAGGCCTCATTTGTATATGTGCACCAACCCAATTTTCTGAGCTAAAGCGATATAATCCTGGGACTACATCCATTAGACCTCCTCTAAAATTATTCATTGTGACATATAAACTGATGGGTATTGGTCTTACCTCTGCAACAATCTAGGGGTGACTTCTAGTGCTAACAGATAGGCCACTAAGGTTACCAATTACGATAATGATTTCTGGTTAAACAGTTGAAAGTCCGATCCATGCGCAAAGGCAGGGTATCTAGCCTGAAATCAACTCGAGAAGGTCCCCACAAGATTTAATTATCAAGTGACCCACAATAATACGCACAATATATACACTAAGACCAACAAAGAAGAGTGAGTAACTATGTCGGCCCTAATGCGACCTCGTGATTGACCCTTGTGCTAGAAGGGATTCCAAGGACAAAATGTAGCAAGTAGATTTAACTCTCCCTATCACTAGATACTATTGTTTGTTTACATATTTGGAAAGTTATCTTTCACACATATTCCAAAGACCTACACCCTAAGCTAATGTAGCGTTTCTACCAGAAAATAAAAATGTCTAATCAATTTTATAAGCGCTTTATTTTAAGGCTATTATTTACTCAAGAGGAAAATGGCGTTGACGAGATAATGTTTTGACTGACTCTAAACAATGCAAATAAATGAGAATGTAAATATTTCACTTCGATGAAATATATACTACGATAAGGAGAAAAAGTTTATCATTCCCATATGCACAATGTCCCAAGATTTTATTAAACTCATAAATATCAAGATCTTCAAGAATGATTTTTAAGAATTTGAGACCAAAAATGCCAAAAACCATGCAATTTCGCTACTTCAAATGCAAAGATGCCCCCAAACTAATGCAAAGCAAGAAATAATTTTTTTTGGTTCAATGATAGCTAAAAGAAGATTCAAAGATGTCAAGCAGACTGTAATCATACCCAACAAATCACCCCAAAACCATATATAAGATCTGGGCAGGGAAAACCATCAAAAACTAAAAAAAATTCACAATCGTGGCAGGGTAGAAGACTAACACAGTGCGTCAACCCTAGATCGTCATAGGTAATAGAAGGCCACAGTGCGATGACGTCGCATTGTCGCTCAAGGAAGAGTGTGATAATCCTATATCATTGCACTATCTCTAAAAGTAGGGTGCGACGATCAATAAAAAATGGAAAAAATAAAAATCAAGAAGGATTTTCAAGTGAATTTAAACAGTCAAAGAGTTCAGCTAGATCTCCCAGTGACTCAGAAAATAGAACCCAAGTAATCAAAGCAAGAGAGCAAGAAAAACTAGGAAAAAAATTTGTTCCCCAGTATGGTCACCAATTTTTTTATTGGACTAATCAATAAGTGCAGACACAAACAGATCTCCCTAGTTTCACCTTGAAACTAGAACAAAACAAGATAGAATATAAAAATTTCTGTAAGTTTTAATTATCAAGCATACTAACTAACAAGAGATAAATGACATACCTTTTAAATGTAGTTTGTCCTCTCTAGTGTCATCCTCACTCCATTCTAAGTCTTATGGGATGTTGAACCTATAAAAAGACACAAGCCAACGAAGTGAAAGCAATAACACATACTCAACAAAACCTATGTATGCGATCAAGGAGTCATACAATAAAATAAGAACAATTTTATGGGAAATAAATATATCACTATATTAAAGATATTAAAAGTAGAATACAGCCAATGCCTTGATGTTGTAAGGTCCCTTCCAACAATCCCTTTCTTCCCACACACTTATGCTCCAAGAATTTTGAGACTATAGATGTAAAAGTCACTCACAATCTATCTTGACAAAGCAAATCTCAATGCCACTCTAACCAAGCTAACAATCTCAAGCCAAATTTTCCATCTAAATTTCTCCATGAGAGCTCCTCTCCTTTTATAAGCTAAAGAGGATAAGGTGAGGAGGTTAGGATGATCCCACTAAATCAAAAAAGTGAGTAATATCCAAACCGATTAGAGGCCACCTCACCATAGAAGCTTCTCCTTCTAGAAGAATCGAGAATATGTTCATTTTACGACGTATGAAAATCGTCGCACCCCTAGAACTTAGCAGAGTGTGATGACGTCACAGGCCAGATATAGTACAACATGCGACGATCCGATATCGTCCTACCACTAGAACTGGACAGGGTGCGATGATCCTCCTTAATAGGATTTTTACAAAGGAAAATATGATTTCATCTCTCAGGAAACGTTCTTCTCCCTTCTTTCTTCAGGAATTCAGGCCACTGATCCCTCTGAAGACAACATATAGGTTTACATCATTAATGGTAATAGGGGTGCTGAAAATAATGTGTAACACTCAGTGTCGATTCCATTACACCCCTTTATGAATCAATATGGAGGAGGATACTATCCTATTGGTCAGGGCCATGGCATATACTAGAACCCTTCTTGGCCTACAATTTCTCAAAACCAGTCTTTCCTGGAACCTTGGTCTCAAATACCACAAATAACCACTGCCACAAGTATAGGCACTGATAGTCACACTACACTTCCATCACCAACCTCTTCTAGTCATGTTGGGGATTTTTCACCAGCCTTTGCAAGTCATGCTAGGGGAATTCACACAATTGAGAAGCCTAGACGTGTAAGAGGTAATCCCAAACTCCTTTGTAGGATTTGCAGAGGAGATCACCTTAATCAGTTGTGGCCTGCTATTGTTTTGGTACCAGAAGTGTGGTCCTTACCAAGGGGCCCTTTGGGTTTTGATTCGTCTTTGGCTTTCAAACCTTATTCCATTGATACAACAGTCATGAAAATGAAATCTTTGGCTGAAACCCCTCTTCCTATAGGGGATGGTGCATCTCTTGACCTTATTGTCTTGCATCCTTTTCAACCACTTGTCATGTCGATGAAATCTTCGGCTAAAACCACTTCTATTTTTTGGGGTGATACATCTTTTAACCTTGTTTTCTCTCATCCTATTCAACCAATGGTTGAATAAGGGGTCGCACCGATGCAATTTTCGGTCGATCCCGCTCTTCTAGTTCTATTTTTATACCTTCTATAACATGTCCTTATCATTTCTAGTTCTATACCTTATGCACAAGGGAGCATTCAACTCTCTTCAAGTACACTCCCTCCAGGTCCTAGGGTGATTTCCTTTGATTGGAATGATATTGTAGAGACTCAAATTCCTTCTTCTACACCCTTCGAAATAAGGGGCAGTCTTCAATATATTGTAGATAAGGTAACCACTGCAAGTATTTTATCCTCCTCGACTTGGAAAGCTTTGGGTTTTTCGAAGATTTTGTCTGTTATCTCTGAGTTGTTAAATTTTGACAGAAGTCCTACATGGGAGCCTTGGCCTCCCCCATGACATGTTTCCTAGAACCCCCCCAACGAGTTCGATTTAAGATATTTTCTAACTCGTTTAAAAAGTAAAAATATTGTCGAGTGAATTTGTCTCTTTCACACTTGTTATTTGGATTTGAAAGGTCACGAGTCTGATTTAAGCTCTTTTCCGGCTCGTTTCAAAAAGAGAAAATATTGTCAAGTGAACTTGTCTCTTTCACACTCGTAAATTGAATTTGAAAGGACGTCTATTTGGTGCAAGTTTATCCCTTTTTCAAACCAAGTAGACTAAGATTATGAAAAGGGACATTCTTTGGCATTAAGTTGTAATTGCATCTAATGCCCTTTCTTGGAGTATTGCGCCTATTGTCAGTTCTCTCTTTTGCGTTATAATCCTCTCACCCCAGGAGGTTGCATCATCAACCAAGAAGAGCCTTCTTTATATCCTTTTCAGCTTGACACCCTATATCCAAGAGAAAATATTCCCTCGAGTTTCCATATCCCACATGCACCTCCTTGCATTGAGCATAGGTATGTTCCACTGCTGGAACTAGTTTTTCTTACTTGTGACACACGTTTCCTCCTCTGTATCATAGCATTCATTTGACTATGAAGAAACAAAAAAATATGGGTGGGAAGGGAGTATTATCTTATATTGGAAGCAATCATGTCACATTTGAATAGAGCACAAAAGTTTTGAGTCCACTTGTCATCAAAATTTTGGGTTTAGCATGACCTTAGGAAGATGATCTTGTTAAAGAGAGTTTACTCCCTTGACTAGTTACTCTTCTAGTCCTTATGGAGATTTTGATTGATGCCTTATGCATCTCGAAGTTTCATCATTGATTCTATGCTGTCAGAGTCTTCCATATGTCTCATGCTCTTTTTCAAAGGATGTCTATAAACCTGTGTCGGCCATTCCTCAGAACTATTGACTTTGCATGTCGGCCATACCCTTAGTGTGTCTCAGAATCACATGAAGTTTTATTCCTATTGCACACCCTGGTCCTACTTTCCTCGTTGGTAGGTAACCTTGAACCTAACAATCAAAATTTCATCATTGGTCGTTGAGTGGGTGGTTTCCCTTGTTTTCGATGGAAAGACATATATTCACACATTGGGATTCATGCAGTGTATTAGATGCCATTATCTCCATTGGTGGTTCCCTCTCCTTTTTCAGCAGTTTTCCTTATTGGCTGTTATTTGTTGGGCCCTTCGTTTTTTGTTAGAAGCTGTGCAGGGAGGACTACAGTCCCAATTTGGGTCAAACACGAGTTGCACAAGACATAAAGAAGCTGGACAGTGGAGCAAGAAAAGAAATAGAAAACAATTGAAAAAAGGGACAGCACAACACCAACAAGGCAAAGGAAGATACAAAAGAACAAGAACAAGAAAGCATGCGGAGTCTAAAGCCAAAATATCCCAATCATCCTACATGTATGAGATGCATATGATTGTAAAAGGGTTGTTGGTTGTTGGGTTTTTTCATATAGGGTGTAGAAGGCATAGACATAGTATCATTCTACTCCATGTAGGTTCTGTGATTGTACTTTGTATACATTTTTGGAAAAAGGGTAGATAGAGCTCTGAGGCATGAGTACAGAGCCAAAAGCTTGTAACAGAGTACTGATTTGTATCTGAGAAGATCTTTTGATAATATATATGGAAGGACATAAAATTTTGAAATATGTTGTGTCATTTTATGTTTATGATTATGAATCTTCTATGTACCTTACTTCTTTATGTCTGATAATATCAATGCGTTGTCTCCATTTACAAATTATATCACAGCTTGATTGTCTTTATTTCCAGTTATGAATGCGTTCAGATCTATTCTTTGATTAGTTCTTCTTGCGCAAGGTCATGGTCAATATTGAATATTTTGGAAACCTGCCTAAGTATTATCCTTTCCCTTCCCTATATTCTTGTCTTGGTTTCACTTCAGGTGAGACTTTTTCTTTTTGGAGGAGATGAAAATGACAGCACTCTAGACTACTCGGTGCCTTTTGTTGGTAACCTGAGAAGGACCCTGGTCTTATCAACTCCACACCAAAAAAATGGTTTTGTTGTTGGGACCTACGTTAAAATGGAACCTATAAGGAGAATTATTTTGTGGATTTACCAATCTGATATTCACCAGTGGTGGGAGAAACATTGTGACGCCTTCATATGGAAAGAAGCAGAGCTGAGAGGAAAATATGTGAAAGATACACATGAGGTTGTCTTTTATTTAGAAAGATCGAGTGACCAGTACAAGATATTATGGGTTAAGTTTCCAGAAGATATTTTCCACTAGATAGATAGGCTCCAAGAAGCTATGTAATTCCAAGAATGAGTCAAGAAGACCTACACTTGGGATACAAAAAAGATTGCATCACTTCATCGGCTGGATCATCCGATAATGCGAGCGATCGATTTCTGGGTTAATACAGCATTATAAGAATACATTATCAGGTTTGCAGTTGAGAATCATAAATATTTTTCATGGGCATAAGTGGATTTAAAGAAAGAGGCAAGGGGAAGACTGTTGGGAGAAATCCCCCTATGGATTAAGTTTTCTTGATGGAGAAGGGGATGTTGACTATGTCCCCAACTAAGATGGAAAAGTAAAAACCCTCGCTTGGGGTGGAATCATGGCCTAAGATAGGGGAGAGGGTTCTTTGAAAAACAAGGGAGAAGCAAGAAATGGACTCAAGGGATGAGTGATCCTTGAAAAGAGTCGCCATAGTTGAGAAGTGGTGGTGCGGTAAGATAAAGAAAGAAGTGAAGCAGTCCAAGAAGTTATGGAAAGAAGTGGGACCAGGAGAATTCGAGGAAGAACAAATGGAAGAGTTGCAAAATATGAGAAAACAAGAAATAAGGGATAGTCAAAGATTAAATGAGAGAGAGGCGTAGAGAGAAAGAATTCCCCAAGAGGGTGGATAAGAAGAATAAGGTGTAGAAGCATGGGAAAAGGTAGCAGACATGGATATTGAATAAGAAAGAGAAGATTCATCTCCAATACTAGGAAAGATAGGGAATCTGTTTGAAGAGAACACTCCAGACAATGAGAACGAGACCTGCTAGATCAAATAAACCCACCCTGAAGCCAGTGACACTAGCTCTGAATCACCCATACCCCAAGTTTCTTCTATACAAGTGGTAAATTCTATACTACCTTCTTATGTTATTCCTGTTCCATTGCAGTCATTTAGTCAGTCACAACCAATAAGTGTGAACATTGGGAGGATATTGGGATCCCCTAGAAGCTCATAACCAGGACCGTTAAGATTTATCTTGGTAGGAGCAGTAATATTAGCAATGGCTGGTAATGCGGGAGGTTTGATTGCTCGATACCTAGAATTCTAGGGTAAGGGAGATGAGGATGTTGAACAACATTGGTTCTTATGTGAATAAATATGGAGGTCCAGAGGGACTCTGGATGCAAATAAATTGGTTGAGTTCTAGACTACCTTGAGAGGTCGTGCTCTCAAATGGTACATGAAGGTCATTGAGACAAGAGTACCAGAAGTGCAAGGTCAAGCGTTCACACTTGACCAGGTATGAACAAAGTTCATAGTGTTGTTTAAGATACCTCAGTCAAAGAGAGGAAAAACCCCCAATAGATGAAAATTTGGTGCAACTACAAGGACAAACATAAATGCTTACAGAGAAGATTCAAGAATTGACGATACCCAGAACCAGACAACCACAATTCTGGTGGACTGGATGTTGCACAGAAGGACATCTGGTGAATGAAGTTACACAAATGAGGGGAATGGGACCTCCTCAGAATCCCATGGGACCCTCACCAAGACCCACAAGAGGATTTTCAAAAGTATCCTTGAATTTACCATTCCATACCCCAACCCCATATCATGCTTTTCTAGGTAATCAAGCAGCGTCTTCAGTTGAGTATTGAGATATTTGTCAAATCCATGGGAACGAGACAAGACGGTGCCCATTTAGTTATAAGTATTAAACAATACTAAATATTGTGCATTGAGAGTTTTTTTCATCGACCACACATGCTACAAATCAGTGTAGAGCGTTGGATGCACTTGCGGAGAGATTGGATCGAACATCATTCAGGGTGAATGAAACCCCTCAGGGATTGGGAAGAGGTTGAGGAGGTGGATCTAGAGGAGACTTAAGAGGAAGAAGAATCAAGAGAAGAGGACCAAGTAGATTCTACAACTATGATGAGAAAGGCCACATGGCTAGAGATTGTCCTCACCCAAGGTGGCCATGGTGCTCTCACTGTAGAACCAATGGGCACGCAACTGAAGACTTCCCAAAGATAATTGAAAAATGGGAAGATTAGGTACATCAATGAGTAACTAATCTTATAAATTTAGAGATAAAGAGAGTCATTAAAGGAAAAACACCCAACCTTAATATTGTTACTCGAGGAGGCGCAAAGACTGGTGCAGATGCCGATAATTTACCTCAAATCTATAAAGAAACGCCTAAGGAGGACATGTATGATCCTATGAAACATAATCTATTCTTTAAAAATGAAATAGAATTATTTCAGAGTATCCCTAGCCCTGCAATATAAGAAAAACCCCCTCATCCTATTGTTTATCCCAAGGTCACACAAGTCCCTGCTTCACCCCCTGCACCCCAAAACCCTGTAATTTTTATGAGACAACCTGAGAATCCACAAAATGCATTTGACCTTTGGTTTCAACCATTTTATGATATTCTTGGGAATGAATAGCTGACAGAAAAGTTGTGCAATTCCCTGTACCTAATCCTAGGAACTGAAGAATCTACAAAAACTAGAATAAGGACTAATCTTATAGAGAAGAATACTCAAAGAGTGTAGAGAAGGAAAATACTAACTAGAAAAGAGTTTACATTAGCAGCCCAGCTAGATGAGTTTGAATTAAGGATTTTATGTTAGATGTAAGATCTGATGTTACCATAATGCCTAAAATGACTTGGGAAGCTCTAGGAAAACCCCAGTTGACATATTCCCCAATCCAGTTAAGAATGTCCAATCAATACTTTATTTTTCTAATAGGAAGACTGAAGAATATGGAAATATATGTTGTGGGAGTAAAGATTGTATCTAATTTAGAAGTGATCGAAATAATGGGGGATAAGGACCCTTATCCTTCACTTCTTGGTATCAATTGGTGTTATAACCCTAAATTGCACCAAACATGCTTACCTGGCATTAGGCCATCTCATTTTCCTTCTTTTCCAAGCCACTACTGAACAACTTCTTAAAAAACACTCTTTTTGAAGGCATACATACCTTTCTCCACTACTGCACGCATGTGTATGCTGCCTGACCCACTACAACCCACGTATACCTAGAAAGGATGAAAAATGGAAAGTTGCAGATGGAACACACAGTTTTGGGTAAGTTAACTAAACCGTTTGACCACCCATAGTCGGTCACTCAACCAAATACCTAGCCCTTTCTAGCCTATAAAATAAGGGGTAGGGGTCCTGTTAACACTTGGCAAATTTCCTAGAGGTTGATGAAAGAAGAAATCTACAAAGGTAACTTTATCCAACCACTTTTGAAGCTGGGATCTAGCCCTAACAACATCAGAGAGGGATCTCTCTATATGATTCAACTTTGTTTCAAATTTTAAATATTAGGCTAGGTAAAGAAATAGGTCGGCTTTGTTGTCAAAGTGTTTTTTGAATTGGTTGAGACAGTCTACACATCCATTGGGCTATTGGGTCCATGTTAAATAAAATATGAAATACAAACCAGAAACGCAAAGGGAAAATTTTCACAGGGCGAGATAATATAATCACTGGATCTTTAGAAGCTTTAATGATGATTTGCAGAAAAGATGAGAAAGATAATTTCAACAAAGAAGCAGTTAAGAATTCCTTTATTGAAAGCACCAGAAGAAAAACACTAAAATCTTTCGAGTCAGAAATAGGGTATACGAGATAAATCCTGCAACATTTGTTACTCTTAAAGATTAGAATTAGAAAACAAGATTATCACAAAGCAAGAATAACATTCAACTTAGAGAGAAAACATCACCAGTGAATACACGCAAGAATCCTGTAAAGGTGCCTCCTTTTATTAATGGAAGATCTCTTCAAAAATATTACAGTCTGATAGCGTCAGGGTGTGAATATCAACAACCCCCAATATTTCGAAAGGTGAAGTATTTATAACTCAAATTACAAACGTTCCTGTCATAAATGAACAGGACGTGCTAAATCTATTTTTAGCCTAACAAACTTAACAAATCTCAAAAATCTAGGAACTGCTCGATAATGTGGTGTAACTGCATGCTGATTTCTGGGTAGGCCATTGGCGAGGTTTTTGCACAAACTCTTCTGACTGGACAAATGACTGGACTGGGACAACTCATCCGCTAATCGATCAGATCACAGAGTTCCTCCCATCTAAGATGACTGGGCACATTGACTTTGAGCATCCTTCAATACACTTCGTCCATGTCTGTGTACTTGGTAAATGTAGGCTTGGTGAGGAAAATGTATCGAATCTCGTGTTGGATGCTAATGTCCCACTGAAGGGCATCCAGAAAAGATTTGTTAGTGATGCTCCCTTGAATCCCTACAAACTTTGAACTGTCCTTAGACACGTCAGCCAATATCTTCTTGTAATCTAGGAGAGTCATCAATTTATCATTAATTACCTTCAGACCAAGTAGACCTTTCTTCTGGAGAGCCTCAATCTTACTGAAGAATCTTTGTACCCCTAGGTCCATGGCCTAAACCTTTTCTTCCAGCTGAAGCATTAATCCTCTCTTAGTCAAAACCCTTTTGACCTCAAGGATGGTCTCTATTATGTCTTCAATCTTCAGCTCTTCTAGCTCTTCCCTGGTCTTAGAATTGAGGAACTTGATGATCTCATTTGCCTGTGTTGGCATGTCTCCCAATTCTACTCTGATCTTCTCAATGGCCTGTTTTCTCCTTTGGACCAATTCATTCTACTCAAACATGATCTGGATCATGGGCCATATCTCATTCATGGACTTAGTGATGTCTGTCCATACACTCTCTTTAACTTCAGCTAAAGTCTTTCCTGCCACTGTTTTCTTCTGGAGTTGTTGAAGTTCCTGTTTAAGCTGCTCTGTTACCTGCTTTTCCTTGGAGAGGCTGGTCTGGAAGGAAGACTTGAGTTCCTAAAGGTTCTCAATCTCCTTCTTCAACCTACTGATCTTTGTTTCCTGCAGAATCATCTTTTCCATGGACTCACCCAGTTCGGATGTCTTCTCCTGGTATGTCAATGGAGTCGTTGATGGGACTATTGTCACTGATGCTATGCTCACTCCTAAAATTGGAATAGAACTTAATGGAATGAATTCCATTGGCTTCAGTTGATCTTTCTCTTTTAGAAGCTTCTCCATCTCAGCTTCCATCTCTTTTAGCTATGCATTCTGCTCCATGAGCAGCTTGAGCATTTCATCCTTCTCGCCCTCTTTCTCTGCTATCTCCTTCGCTTGCGAATCCTCTGTGGGTGGGAGTTTCAGTTGCTTCCTCAAGGATGCTATGTCAGCATTTTTCTTCTTTATCATTTCGCCGGCTGCCTTCATATTTGAAGGGTCATAGCCAATCTTGAGGACCAGCTCCTCCAAGGTCTTGATCCTATTGTCCTTTGCAAAGGATGATATCTTCTCCACCTTGAGTTGTGTTTGAACATTGTTCAGTGACACCTACAATTTGGCCACAGACGTGGAAGAATGCACCAACGTATAGAACACCATTTCCCCTATCTGCTTGTGCAGATCCATCTGATCGGCTGGGTGCATGTCCTTCGTCTGGAATTCGAAGGTGGCCCTCTTGTAGTCAGTGATCACCTTGGGGTCTGGAACCTGTGCCTGGAGGAATGCCATATGCATTCTTCCCTTCTCAGTGTCGAATGATGACAACATCCTATGTTGCGCAGTCGATGTCTACTTCCAGAATTGAGTGCAAGTACTATTGCTCAGGGTCTGGTTCCTTTTCTTTATCAGCTCATACTTTTCAAAAATGCTCAGCTTGGGCCCAGTCTTGCTTGGTTGAGTGCTCAAGGGGGAGTCTGTTTTTTTCTTCGGCAATGATGGGGTAATGTCCTTATAGAGGCTTGAACCAAAGGGTGGAATAACGGACTTGGTCACTATGGCAGGCGGGGCTTCTTTTTCACCGGCCGAGCCAAGAACTAAAGTTGTCTTGGGCCTCTTAGTGTGCAGCCGAAACTCTTCGGACGATACCTCCGTGACAGGCAGAGATAAATCTTGTTGAGGCCTTTTTTCCTTCGGGACCTGTGGTGTGGCTATTTGAGATACCGTGGCTGGGGGATCCTTCTCTTCTACTTCAATCAATGTGTTAGGCTCCCAGGCTATTTGATTAGCGAACTTCTCAATTTTGGGCTTTGACACATGAACATATGGGATGTTCTTGTTCTTCACCCTCATCTCTGAGATGGTCCCACATGGATCATAATGCCACGAGAAGCTCAAAAAGAACTTCATTTCCTTCAACACTCTGTCTGCTTCTTCCCCGGCGCCACGACTGTTGCAGATGAAGGAGCCAATCTTCCCCTTGATTCTAAGTTGTTGCTTTTTCTTTAATGATACAAAATGAATATCATCCAAATTTATAATCTTCCTTATATATTCTAGAGAAAAGATTCTGATAGGCAAATACTTGGGTAGCTTATACGGTGCCAATTCGCACCCGTATACTCTGATCTTGGTATGATTTTGATACAGGTACCAATCCCCGGTCTTTGTGATGTCTGAGAGATGCAGGATTCTCTGGACTTCATCATTTATTCGAGGCTCGGGCCTACCGCTCAGCATACTTACCACAGGGTGGTAGAACTAATCGATGAACGCCTTGAAACTGTACTCTGTGGAGTTGTGCTTGAGCAAGGAAGTCCATGTTGTAACTTCTTGAGGTTTACCATCTTCATCCATCCTCTGCATGGAAAAACTAAATTTATCAGCCTGGAAGAAGATGAACAAGTAGGCTAGTATTGATGAATATCTGAACATGCCTTTCATGCCAAAATTCACAAACTATTCGTGAATATTGTCTACCAAGAATGTGCTGAAATCAAACTGGGTGGTGGGCTTTTCATCAGTGGAGAAAATGGATAGAAAACCCAGAATGGGCTCATCTACCCACTGATCAGAATAGTATCCCAACAGAGGGAAAATGGATGAGATGACTTGGTTTCCCTTATTCGAGAACATGGAAGACGGATAAGGGGGATTTGTGGAGGGGAATTGAGTGGATGTGGGAAGGAAAAGCTCAAATATTTGAGCTCTTTGGGGAAAATTCATTTTCGGGTACAACTCTGTAAGGATTTCCAGGTTGAAAAGAGACGTAGAGTCGGCTCGGGGGATTTGCATCATTTGGTCTATGGCTTCGGGCGTGATGAGGAACAGGATGTCTCCGGACAAGGAGACGATGACTCTTTGCACGGGGATATAATGAGCTTGACACTTGAGAGCAAACTCAGGAAAATGATGGATCTGAGGGAAGAGGTATAGGGGTAAAATGGACTCCCAGAGTCCAATTTCATCACTCTGGTCCAGGAAAAATTCCCTGAGCCATGACTGGAGGTATAAGAAATCAAAATCGCATTTGGTATCTACGATTAACCAGTCTTTATCGACCAGTGGGATCCTGTCCAGGTCGACAGGAGGTGGGAGAAACAAATTCTCCTCTCCTTGTGCTTGTTTGGTTTTTGGCATCATCTCTGCAACAGTACCTGCAATGAAACATGACGTTAGTGGGGTCGACTGACTGTGGGCGAGGGAAATGGAATGTAATGGAGGAGTAAGGAGTGAATTTCTCTGGTGCGATGGGTGAATAGCAAAAATAAGAGAAATAACAGTGGTTTTATTTAAACTGAGGTCGGTTGGGGCACAGGAGACAGGTCAGCTGGATAACGAATAGGTTATCAAGTAATAAATGGCCAACGGACCACTTGGGGGTGAGATGGCGGGTGACTGTGACTGAGGGATATGGATGGGTGACGTGGAGGCTACCAATTCGAGGTAAAATTCATAGTAAGGGGCTTGCCACGAACGAAAGGGGGGTAAGGACTGACAACAGTTATGGGAAGTGACCAACTCAGGAAAAGTGGAAGGTGACGTCCAGTGGTGACGAAGGTCTGTCAGATAGAAGATGGTGACAGGACTTCGGGGAAAATAGATTGATGCCACGTATAACAAGGGACCTGCTAGAGGGGGGAAAACCATTCCAGACCCCCCCCCTTCAGTTAAAAGCAGATCATCCAGGGGGGTCCGAAATCTATTTTGGGTCGTTGATATGCATGCCTGTTTCTAAGCGGCAGATCTAAGCGCGCTCTTTATCACTCATTCCGGAC